>JZLH01S0598571.1:0-20532 GCA_001188425.1 Eucidaris tribuloides
AAATGTGCGCGAATTACGTGCGTAGTGAATAATGGACATTTTTAAATCACTCATAACTCTCTAGAACTAACGGTGACCCCTTCTTTTTATTGCTTATTCTGATAGACTATGATGCGTAGATAGCATTTCAGGCATCGCTTTCTATGCCAAAGTGTTGTGACGTCATCTATGACGTCACAAAGAAAAATCGTATTTCGGGCATATCTCATGACTGGAGTCGAGTAACATCACCAAACCTGGTACACAGTAACTTCAGGTCAAAGGTCATCGTGCGTGCTTATCATATGCGTGCGGGCGTCACCACGAACGCGTACGCGTACGTTTGAGTATTAAGTCTTAAATCAGTCATTTTTCTCGAGAAAAAACGATGACCCCCTACCTTGTATTGCTCATTCTGATAGCCTATGATAAGAGTTCAGGCACTACTTTGCATGCAGAATATTTGTGGCGTCATCTATGATGTCACAAAGTAAAATCGTATTTCGCGCATATCTCATGAATGGGGTGGATTAAGATAACAAAACTTTGTACACAGTAACTTCAGGTCAAAGGTCATCACTGGTGCTAATCATAACCGTCCACGCATCGTGACGAACGCGTTTGCGCACGTCGTATTTTCAATTAATGTTTGATAAACAATTTCAGGTGATGAGGGACATATTTCATCATGCAATGACAATTGATATACATTGTTTGTCACATTTTCTTTAAATATGACGATCGGAGCGGTTACGCGGATCACCAATTCGTCTTAGTGACGAATTAACATCTAGTTAATCATTATAACTTCAAATACTGCTATGGATTTGAAACTTGTTTAACATATTGCTGAATATCTTCTGCCGATACTTTTTCTTCCAAGGGAGGGGAGAGGTGGGGATGGGGGTCCCTCCAGTTTTGTTAACTTTCTGGAAAGGAAATGTAGAAAAACGAGTAGTGAAATTACATTACTTTGCAAATTACCAGTACTTGATTAAGCTCAGGCCCCATGAAACATACCATTCCTAAATGTCCTTCAACTATGGGAAAGATTTCAACACTACAGTTCCTCATGATAATAATTTGTTGCCTCACCCCACTAACACTCCAGTACAAATAAACAATATTTATGCTGGAAACAACATGATAAACTACAGAAACATACAAACAAATGAACATATATCATGTTTATTTTATGATATACAATACAAAGTCCTGGGCACCAGTTCATCGATCAAAGTCGCTGTGTGTGATATTATAAGAAATTCCTTTGTTATCTCCTCATGACGCATTCTATGCCATTATCTATAGTACTATTGTACTCATCTCCCAAATGCTATGCACATGCAAAAGCATTATCTTTATGGTGGCCATAATTGCATGTTAGTCAGATGATAGTGATGCGCTATAAAAACAACTGACTTTGTAAACGACCAAGTGAATGTTGAGTGAATACCTTGCTGTTGACAAAATGAACTTTGCTCCCATGACCCTCATCTGTGTTTGTACAAAATAGCTACATGTATGGCAGTTTGCTTACTCTGCTGTTTCAGCATATTCCAGAATAAAATTGTTTAAACTTACAGTGGATTTTAATAGTCAAAATGAATTTGACCTTATTAATATGTTTTTTTTTTAAGTGCTACAAAGATTTGCGCTAGGTTTACCGTTTCTGTACCCCAAATTTTTGTAGCACTTGAAACCTCCTTGTTGCCCATTAATAATTTTAAGGACTCTCAAAAAAATATCTGAGCATAAGGAAATTGTTGTATATAACTACATGACAAGTACACTTTACAAGTTTTAAACATGAAGAGAAACAAGGGTATATTGTGTGTGTGTGTGTGTGTGTGTGTGTGTGTGTGTGTGTGTGTGTGTGTGTGTGTGTGTGTGTGTGTGTGTGTGTGTGTGTGTGTGTGTGTGTGTGTGTGTGTGTGTGTGTGTGTGTGTGTGTGTGTGTGTGTGTGTGTGTGTGTGTGTGTGATAAGTTTCACATTTTCAGTTTGTTGTTGTTCATATTATAGTGATTTTTTTTCATTAAATTCATAATTAAGGGATTTTCTTGTGTCTATGAGATTATGTACCATTGATCATTTGATACAGAATAAGTTGAGCTTTACCAGGCCACATGCACATGATATGCAATTTATGCATAGGCCTACTTTGCTTTTTGATATTTTTCTACTGTCTTACATGTACTTATCATGGTACTGCACTTGTCTGTTGATTTTTACACTTGAAAATACCTATATTTTATTAAACATTCTTCAAGTTAATTGCCTTCACAGGACTATTGTGTCATATCACAATAATATTTCTTTTGACAATGTGAAAGATTTCATCGAAGTTTGTCACATTACATGTATGTGAATGAATTTCAATGGCAATTGCAGATATATCACAAATATCGTCGTGAAACTGATGATATTGTCCTTCAGCAAGACAAACCTGCTCTCTGCTCTCCACCCAGATGTACATGTATGGGTACCCTTTATAAATGGAATAAGTGCACCTATTGTGGCTGCCAAATCTTGACTGATCTCATTTATGTTTTCAGGTGTCTGATAGACTTACCAGCACCCAATGACTGAGGTAATAATAGTGTATAGCACTTAAAGACCCCAGTTACACCGAAAGTCAAAAGCGTTCTGAGAATGGTCTCAGAACGGTTCACTCGCAGTGTAACCACAACGAACTGACCCACAGGTGGTCCAAAACCGTTCCGAAAGCACTTCTGTTAGACCACCTCCAGAGATGGTCTGAGACTGTTCTCAGAATGTTTCGAACGTGGTGTAACCACACAAGCATTCTGAAACCGGTCCAGCACAGGAAGTTATGTAACATAAACATGCAAACCACGTGGGCTGGAAGTAGGGAGAGACATTTGACCCCCGAACGGACATGGTTATATCATTGCCAGTGGTAACTGCTGCTCAACTGAATATGAGGCAGCTTGTGTGACCGTGGTGTAACTAATAATGTTTTTATTATTATAATGTATCATTTCATTCTCTAACTTTTGATCTTTACAGAGAGGGGCCACACAAAACCACACCGTGGTGGCCAACACGGTCGTGGGCACCCCGACCCCCTACACCGTCGTGACCCCAGGGGCACGGGTCACGACCTATCGCACCGTGACCCAGCAGCAGCAGGGTTGTCCTTACCCTGTGCAGCAGACAATGTATGCCTACCCAGGTCAAACCATCGTCAATGGCCGTACGGTGACCACATGCACATACCCAGCTCAGACCATGTACAATGGGCAAACGGTGACCACCTACCAAGTTCCTGCACCACGTAAGTATCAAACATTGTTGACTAGGTGTTCCGGAAGCGTGGGGGAGGGGGAAAGTATATAGGAGGGATGGAGGAGGGGAAGGGGGAGGGGAAGGGAAGGTGGAGGGGAGGAGGAAGGGGAGACTCACCCAGCTCAGACCATCTATAACGAGCAGACAGTAACCACCTACAAAGTTCCTGCCCCGCGTAAGTCTCAGACAATGGTGACTAGGTGCTTAGGAAAAGTATGTGTGGGGAGGGGGAGTGGGGGGGAGAAGGGGAATACGTTAGTATTCTGATGTGATAACATGCTCATACATGTAAACAAACACACAAATGAGATAAGAGTCATATTTCATGGGGGTAACTATATAGACCAAGGGTACGATAGACTGATTATCATAAAGGGTCTTGTAGACTGATTTTCAAAAAGGGTCTGATAAATCGATCACCTGTAAGGTTCTGATATACCGAGTGTCCAAAAGACCAACTATCAAACAGAATCCGATAGACTGGTTATCTATGGACTCTTTTCTTAATCAGTCTATCAGACCCTTTTTGATATTCGGGCTATCAGGCCCATTCAATATGTGGTTTATCTCCGTCTTTTGAACTGTAATTTTTTTTACTAGCCGAAGTTTAGAATGCCAAAACCAGCCAAAATTGAACAATAAGGTTCATTCTCTTTGTTTATTTCTTTCTTTTATGGCCAATTGGGCATTCATTTCTTAGTGTACTAAAACATAGCCAAATAACTGTTTTAGAATTGACAAAATATTATGTAAAACTTGTTTCATTTTCCATTCTAGGAGCATGATACCCATCTTTGAATTCAAGTACCCTCCTACTACCAAAAACAAAATAATTATCTTTTGAGTGTGAGCAGAAAAGTTTAGTAGATCTGCCATTATTTGACTACAAAATGGGAATCAGAAATTGCAAAGAAAACGAGAACAAAATGTTACAAAATATTAAATGGTAACAATTCTTCAGTGGAAATGTGTTTACAAAATAGTCTACTGTATACACCATATATTTCGCATCCATATATTTTCGCGATTTGGCTTCAAAGTGGGGAATTCGCGAGAGTATATTTTCGCGATTTTATTGTATTTGCATTCAGTTTGTACAGAAATGTCAGGAAGTGAAAATTTTGAAAATACGCGAAAATAAAACCACCGCGAAATATTCAGCATATACAGTATTATGTGAAATAATGAAGGTTATTTAAAAAAAAAACCATGCGTGTAGCTGTAAGCTGCTTTTGAAATTCAGATGTAAAAGGAAAGGTCTCATTTTAATATTTTGTCTTCCTCTTTTTTGCTATCATTTACACTTTATGCACTCTGTCAGTTTCACAATTTAAACCCTGTATGGGAATTTATTATTGGTTTTGGTGGTTGGTATTTCAGTAATAATGAAATGGAGTAACTTATTTGTTGTGCATGTGCATCCATAGTGCATGGCATGTAAATGTATGAGAAATAATTATCATGTGGTGGAATGCTTTGAATTGATGGCTTCGTTTTTTGTTTCTTTGTTTTTCATGTTCTTCATCTACCCCCTTGTTACCTCTCTGCACAGAAACCCGTGTGTATCAGACTCAGACGCAGTACTACTATCAGTGATCTAATTCAGTGAGTGTTTAACCCATAACATGCCTTGTTCCCAAAACTGTACTTACAGCTGTGTGCCAAGGCCACAATTAGGCACATTTATACAAACTAATCAATTAAGGTCTACTCCCCTTAATCCTCACTAATCTTTGTGATCCTCATAGTTGGGGATTATCTTGTATTGTGTTAAAGGTGTAGTGACATGATTGGGAGAAATAAAAAGTTCCTCTCGAACCAACTGGTTGAAAATCAGTGGATACACCAGCTGGAGTGCATCTCCTGGCTGGAAGGATTTCTGTTGCATTTGTGTACTTAAGCCGAATCAAGCATGAACATACCTGCATTTTGTTTTCTCTTGAGCCCAATAGATATAGACCCCACAGAGACCTGAACGACAGATGTGTCGGTCACAAAACATACTGATGGAATTTATTTTGAAATGAGTCGACTTTAGACTACCAAATTTTCACAGTAGAATCCTTGCACAGTTTACTTGATTCTAGAATAGTTTCAGCCCAAGTTGAGGACTACCCCCAATCATGTCATTTACCTTTAAGCGTGTAATAATTGTATTATCACAAATTGGTCAGTGCAGTGCCTAAGTTTTGACCAAATTGGGATGATACAATTATTTACTAGGATGAACCATTTAATTGTCAAAATAACAATTTTGTTCTCGGGCAACACTGTGCATACATGTAGCACATTAAGGGTTAAGTCTTGTTTTTAACCATGCTCTGAAGCTTTGCATGCCAAACTATTTAAGCTCCACTTACTTCATCAGTTGTGTTTTTGTAATCAGCACAGTCTGTTTATTGCACAGTGGTGCGATATTTGTCATCTGGTTCACAGTATGCACTTCAGCTAATTTTAAGTGGGAATCATGATCATCGTATAAAGTATTTGTGATATACATGAAAGACAATAGGTCAGCCATTTATTTCACTGACAGAAATTTGTGATACACGCATCTGTAACATATTAATTTCCATACTGTAAATACAGATGACATGATTTGCAAACTTTATTCTTTCTTTGAACTCATCTGGGACTGGGGATTCCCAGTACTATTGCCTTGATCAAGACCTGGGTTATTTTTATCATTACATACTTATTCATTGCATGTTGATATGGGAACTACATATACGTATATGTCTGGTATGTTTTATTCAAGGCATGAAATGTCAGGAAAATGTTCGTATAACTTTGTCAATTACCATAAATAACCCAAAACTAACAATAAACCGTGAAAATTATAATAGCTTTTTAATTCCTTTTCTTTATATCTTAGCTGGAACGGTACCACAGACCACAGTGGTATACAACAATCGAAGAAGACGGAATAATAATGGCTTGTTGATGGGAACGTTTGTTGCTGCACCGTTGCTTTTCTGGTAATGCTGGGATCCACTTTTTCTGAGAAACATATATACATTCATGTATATTTTGTTTTTGCTTAATCAATCTCTGAATCTCAATTCATGGCAGTGTATCATCTCAAGAAACTTTGTAACAAGTTTTGTTAGTCACCCTTTATTTGTGGATTTTCTAATTTTTTGTAGTCACCCTGTATTGTAAATTTTGCAACTTACTGCATTAAAGGTAAATGACATGATTGGGGGTAGTCCTCAACTTGGGCTGAAACTACTCTAGAATCAAGTAAACTATGCAAGGATTCTCCTGTGAAAATCTTGTAGTCAAACGTTGACTCATTCTAAAATAAACAATGTCAATATCACTCGTAGCATGGAAACCTGATGTGTGGCTCTCTATGGGGCTTATTTTTATCGTCCCCGGATAAAATTAAGATACTCCTAAGTTTATGCTTGATTTTCCTTAAGTAAACAAATTACAGACAAATCCTCCCAGGTGGGAGATCCACTCCTGCTAGTGTATGGTTGGTATATATTTCAACTCATTTGGTTCTTGAGGTATTTTCAAGTGTTCCCAATCATGTCACTAACCTTTAAACACATTACGCATTACAGACCACTTTCTGTAATAAGTATATGTCCTGTAAATCTGTGCCAAAATTTGACCAAAACTTTCATGTTTTCCAAGATCATATTTATGTGGTTTATGTGAATTAATTAAAAAAGAAATATGGAAAGAGTGTTTTGGAGCAAAGCAGATTGTCATGCTGCTAAACTTAAATTACATGTAAATAAATCATCACCCAAACTACTAACAATGACAACAAAATTATGTGATCAAGAATACTGTTCGGCCTCGATTACCGGTAACCGGCGATGTTGGGACCAGCAGTCATTGGGATAAGTGATACGGCGGGATAAGAGAGATAATGTACAAACACAGTATAGGGGAGAGGTAATCTGGTAATACATGTCATAAGTTACAGAATATACAACCCTCACACCATGTGCAAACATGCAACAGACCACACACATGTGAATCTTGATTTACTGTCCCTGATACCCAGCTGATTTCTGTGTACACCTCTGATAAAGGTGTATCTATTACACGTAATGACTGATAAGTCCATTGTCCGGATAATAAAGAGCTCCGGTTAACTGATGGATGTATGATCGAGGCCGAGCTGTATGTAGTGTAGTCAATCACTTTTTTTTGCAGAAATGGGATTTTGGAAGTTTTCTTTCAATCAGAGTTTAAATTTTCATACTACCCCCAAGACTCCCAACTAATATATCCTTGCCCAAATAGATTATAATGAATATACTCTTCCTTAATCAGGCACCAAGTTTACTAGCTACTAGTCCTGTCTTCAGCCATATGACAGATTTTGTAATTCTAGAACTTTATATTCTGATCTGTGGTATTGCTTGTAAAACCAGTTTCTTGTTTCTAGCAAGGATGATTTTGGGGGACTATTAAAACAATTACCATGCTAAAATATGAAGAGTTGATTTTCCCTAAAAATCATATATTTATGCCCAATGTGTCCCAACTAACCTGTAATCCATTTGTAAACCATCTTGATTGTCAGTGTATGGGTGGGTTCAGGGTTAGAGTTTGGATGTATGATGGATTTGTTGAGTTACATGTGTAACATAAATGAATACTTATATTCTTGTCAATGTTTTACTCATTTTAAATATGCATGCTTTTGTGTATACAAGCTGCACCTATTACAACTCTTTTGCCCAGATATTAGCCATAATGTATTAATTTAACTTGTATTTGTAGAAGTGTGTGTGGGTGTGTGGGTGGGTGGGTGGGTGGGTGGGTGGTGGGTGGGTGGTGGGTGTGTGTGTGTGGGTGGGTGGGTGGGTGTGGGTGTGGGTGGGTGGGTGTGCGTGCGTGCGTGCGTGTGTGTAGGCCTGTGCATGTGTTACATTATTTCACTAGTGTAGATTAAAATCATCAGCAAAACGGGATAAGAATTAATTAAGATGCATTTCTTCCACAATATTCAGACAAATACTACATATTTTCCATTTGTAAATAAAGCTCTTCACTATCAATGTTTTAATGAGATGTAGAACCAGCCCTAGTGTTATTAAAAGTTGTACAGTGTATGTTCTGAAGATACTCAGATAGTATGTACTTTGATGATTTTAAACAAAAATGTGTGTCATAAATTTAATATTACACTTAAACTTTGGATTATAGTGAATGATATTTTAATTACATGTAGTCACACTGCCGTAGATTTCATTTAAATTCATAAACTATGTAGTATGCGATATCACAATCAAATACCTTGCCATTTATACATGTGAACTCGAACATGTTTTACATTTAACACCATGTGCATGTAGATGTAGCATAATTATCGCCAAATTTAACCCTATATTAACTGGGGGGGGGTCAATTTGACCCCCCCTCGACCGAATTTCGTCGACCACTGCCGCCGCCGCCAAAATTTTTTCACCGCATCGATCGCCGACTTTTTACTTTCAAGTCTTGCGCATCTTTTGAGACTATTTTCGCGAAAATCGGACGTACCGTTACGACGCTGCGCGACTTTTTATACATGCATGTCAACCCAAAAATTGCTCAAAAACGTGATTTTGTGTACAAATCAATGGAAATTAGTGTTTTCAGCCATAAATCATAAATGTATGATTATTTCTGCTTTTACTGTTAAAATGAATTAATTTTATGCTGTTTATAATTGCAAAAGTGTCCCAACAAATTTCATCGAAAAAAACAATAGAAAACAAAAGGACGAAAAAACAAAGAAATACATAAGAAATTCCAAAAACAATAAAATCATAAGAAATTAATTCCAATTCGGCAAAGTTTTTGTAGATAATTGTTAGAAATGTCAAAATGAATATCTTCACCAAAATTAGCATTCTACTACCTGTTTTAGTGAGTTATAGCCGAAAGCAAAAATTTCATACACTTATTTGCATAATTAATTACTTAAAAATAGAAAATACGAATTTTTGAAATTTTACTACACAGTCGTTGTAGTTTACATCGGGTCTTACGCGCATGCAAATTTTCGCCGCGATCGCGCGATCGGCGCCGAGATCTCAGGGGGGGGTCAAATATGACCCCCCCCCCCCAGTAAAAACGCGGTCTGAAATAGCCCAGTTAAAATAGGGTTAAGATGCAGAAGAGTTAAATTGTCGAGTAGTAAAGAAAGAAATTTACTATTAAAGGATTATATCAATATTAAATTCCTTTCACAAATAATTAAGCTCATCCAAGGTTTTCACGTGGTCTTTATTTTTATTTTACAAGTGAATGTGTGTAATAATATATATTTTTAAATCGCAAGGCAGCTGTAATATAATTTTTAAGTCAGTGATGTTAAAAAAAAGTAAATTTGATGTGTCGAAATAATGAACAGTAATGATAGTTAAAGTACATGTATATCAGATTATCTTACAAGCTTATGATGATGTATGGCATCTCTGTTTTCAGAAGTAAAGATTTATGCTATATTATATTTAAGTGCATTGGTATAATGTTTCATGTAAGCTGGTCTCAACAGCTCATTGATGTGCTGTTCTGACGAGGAAACAGAATGAAATAGTTAACTTCAACTTATATTGCATTTAATCTACCACACTTTTAACCCTTTAGTCTATTCTGGTTTCATGTATTTTTAATGTGGTTTGTATAGTTTTTAAATATGTGTATGTAAATCTATAGTAATGAGTACTATATTAAATACTCTTGGTGGATGTGAACTTTGTGAGTACAACTCAATTTTCTCAGCTTTGAATGAATACTTTTTAATGAATGGTTATATATAATTTCTAATGATTAAAAAAAATATGTATATGTTGTGTAATTCTGACAACTTGCCTGTAGCTATAATCATATTTGTTTAGTTTTGTGTGAAATAACTGTTTCGGGCTGGTGTCCACTAGAGGGCTGACAAGATTAGGAAGCATTGCGGAAGCACATTTTGTCATTTCGACATTCTTTCCGCGTCAGATGCGAAAAAAAGGTGTGAAAATTGTTTCCTGAGACATGACTGCATATTTCTGCGTATTGACTGCAGACATACCTTGGAGTCATGTGTCCTAGGAATCAATCGGGAAGGGCATTTAAATATCACGGAACCTGTTGACCGTTACATGTCTTCCATTGTCGGCAGTGGCTTTTTGCACTATCTGCATCGCTTTCCTGCACTTTCCTGAATCACTCTGAGTTTCTTTTGCTTGCCTTCGCGAAGTTTTCAGCACCATGGAGGCTTTTAGGAACGTTTGTGGAAGATGCGGAAGACAGTTACAGAAAGGCAGGATGTCGAGACGATGTCCTCATGACAATGTGAACAAGTTGCCGAAAGGTGTGAAGAAGTTTATTTCCCTGCAAAATTTTGTCCTCTCCGGAAAATGTGAAAATGCAGGAAAGGGTTGTTTATGAATGATAAAGACAGTGAAAAAAAATTAAAAATTCAGGAATACATGTATGTCGCTAGGTTGCAGATTTACTAGTTTTGCATTCTGTGTCTTGTCTGTTCCCTGGTGGATGCCAATCCAGTGGGAAAATTGAAAGCAACTTATAAATGCTTTCTGAAATTTAAATGATTGAGACAATATAAGAAATATTTTACTTCTACTTACAGATTGAAATATTTTTGAATAAAAATGTATGTTGTAATTAAAAGAAACACTTTCTATTACATCAAAGGAATTAATGGAACTAGATGAGAATTTATTCAACAAATTAAAGTGGTCATCTATAGTCATGATTAGTTTTTCTTGTACAGCAAAGATGACTGATTTATATTGTATCATGATAATCAAGAAATAGTGATGTTCTATGTCTATTTACAAGTTTTTAAAGATAAATAAATGCCATCAAAACTTGCACACTGTTATTTACCGTGGTGATTCCTTGTATGTGTGTGTGTGACTTGTATTGACCGGCAAATGCGTAGATGTATATGATTTTTTGTCGCATAACCAGGGAAACGTGGAGCTCCGCAATTTTCCATATCTGCGACCCATACAGGGTAAGAGTGGGGGTGGTCTGGTTTATCCACATTTTCATATTTGAGGATGTATGCATGTTGTTACAGACCGGCGTATTTGGAGAATCATTATGCAGATCGCTTAAAAGTGAAAGTCAGTAGAAACTAGCTATACTGGAAATGCATTTTCAAATTAATTCATCTTTCAGGTCAAACAATAAATTTAGCAAAATCTTGAAAAACAAGAATAATAGAGCTATAAACTGAAATCTCCCCTGTTGCAGTCTTAAAAATTGATTTCCCCGATTGACAGTCAATACAAGTATGTGTGTGTGTGGTGTGTGGGTAGGGGGGGGGGGGTTGCTCATATGTACATGTATATTGCAATAACATATTAAAGGTAAACTGACATATGGGGGTAGTCGTCTTGGGCTGAAACACTACCTAAAAAGTAACTATGCAAGATTCTCCTGTAAAATCTTTAGTCAAACGTTGCTCATTCTTAGAATAGCTTATGTAAGTATCCCTTGTGGTATAGGCAAACCTGCTGTGTGGCTGCCTAATGTTACTATTTTATATGTGCTCCGATGAAATTTGCTCATATGTACATGTATATTGCAACTAACATATTAAAGGTAAATGACATGATTGGGGGTAGTCGTCTTGGGCTGAAACTACTCTAGAATCAAGTAAACTATGCAAGGATTCTCCTGTGAAAATCTTTTAGTCAAACGTTGCCTCATTCTAAAATAGCTTATGTAAGTATCCCTTGTGGTATAGGCAAACCTGCTGTGTGGCTCCCTATGGGTCCTATTTTTATTGTGCTCGATGAATTGCCTCATTACTGTACATGTATATTGCAACTAATCATAAAGGTAAATGACATGATTGGGGGTAGTCGTCTTGGGCTGAAACTACTCAGAATCAAGTAAACTATGCAAGGATTCTCTGTAAAATCTTTTAGTCAAACGTTGCCTCATTCTAAATAGCTTATGTAAGTATCCCTTGTGTATAGGCAAACCTGCTGTGTGGCTCCTATGGTCCTATTTTTGATTGTGCTCGATGAACTTAAAATACTAGTATGTTCATGCTTGATTCTCCTTAAGTAAACAGATTAGAGGCAAATCCTTCCAGCTGGGAGATCTACTCCAGCTAGTGTACAGTTGGTATATATTTCAACTCATTTGGTTCTTGAGGCATTTTCAAGTGTTCCCAATCACGTCACTAACCTTTAAAAGGGCAATGACACAGCAAACAATGCTAGTTTTCATTATTCATGCAAATGTATACCAGTAATAAATATAAACACAGTACATGTAATTAGCAATTGCAGATAGCCAAGAATGATTTTTGAGGGGGTGGGGGCAGATGCCGCTACTGCAAATAATTTAGGAATACATCAAAGGGTGTGTTGCTCGTGGGTAGCATACACATTGTCTCAGATTCTTAGAGATACCCTCTTTTAATGGGCTTTTGGAAGGGAAGCCAGCGAAATTATCCCCCCCCCCCCCATCACGGCTTTATGAAAGGGAAGCTGGCAAAATTACCCCATGAATGAACTTGGGAAGAGTGCCAAGGTGAAGACTGTCGACACACACACACAAAAAAAACCAACCAAGAAGCCGCACTACCCCTATTTTGGAATTATTCAGGGGTTTGAAACTAACCCCATTTGGGACCCTATTTCGGGATTGTTCAGGGAAGATTTGAAAAACACCCCTACTTAAAAATGATTGGGGACAAAAATGCTAAAAGGCTCCCTATTTCGAGTATTTGGGGGGAATTTTTCTCCAACCTAAACCTCTAAAATAAATCGGGACCATGGATGCAATATAGTTAACCACTTGACTCTTTGCACGCAACTGTTGCAATTGTGCACATTCGTACAATTAAAATTAAC
Organism: Eucidaris tribuloides; assembly: GCA_001188425.1. Lineage (NCBI taxonomy): Eukaryota > Metazoa > Echinodermata > Echinoidea > Cidaroida > Cidaridae > Eucidaris > Eucidaris tribuloides. The sequence goes on from JZLH01S0598571.1 coordinate 13,133, forward strand.
CATCGTAATAATTAGTTTTCTCCATTACGTTTGTACTAGAGTAGCTAACAAATGGCCATAATGCTTAAGCAACATACATTTATATATTACCAGTATCAATAGAGCAATAAGAAAAGCAACATTTGAAAAAAAAAATATTGAAATAACAATCATCATTAGAATTCAGCGTGGAAAGAGTTAAGGGGGGGGGCAGGGTTTTACCCTCCATTTTCCTAAATCTCTAACAAGAAAAATGTACCAATCAGTGACTTGAATTTCATCTGTAAAAGTTGAAGTGGTTTGTGGGGTCCTCAGAGATTCAAATAACATATAGGTGAAATTGACTGTACATGCAAAGTCTTAGGAGTGTTGTTCATCCACTAAAAATCTGGGAGGTGCGCAACACCCTAGCACCCCTACCTGCCAGAGGCCTGCACAATTAGTGTGTACATCATGAAAAGCAGAGTATTGCACACAACATGCAATAACTTCCCTTTTTTAATGGGGGAAGGGGGAGGGGCCAGTGGATAAATTCATTATAGATGGGGATTGGGGGGGGGGGCAGAGCCCAAAAAATTTCCTGGTAAGTCAAAATGTGCATCTTCCTACCTATTTTTCCTGTGGTTGTGGATTTTCCTGCTGACTTTTTTTTCAGGGAGGGCAGTTTGTCTCTGCCCCCCCCCCCACCTGGTATGCACTGGAGGGGGCAGGGTGGGTTCCCACAAGTTACATGCTCCAACAATACACTACACGTACCAATAACATACAAGTTATCACATTTTGCAGTGCTGTTGTAGTTAAATACACATACATGTATACCATTTATTTTTCACATATTTCACTATTGGTACTTGCGAGTCTCACAACAAATACACTAGTGAAAAAGGCTGGTACATTTTAATTATTGACAAATATACAAATTTACACTGATTATTCCCCCCCCCCACCCCCACAATAATAATAAAAAAAAAATCTTTCTTCGGAATTCCCAATTTTCAACTGCAATTATTTTACAGGATTCTTTCTGAATTTCACACTGTACATACTACAGCCATTCAAACTACACTGCCCCCCCCCCCATGACAAAAGGGCATAACTGACTTTTTTTTTCAAAATTGAGTTATATAGTGTAGGGTACTCAGTACATCATGTTAAACATGCAGAACAAAAAAAATATATTAATTAGAAGTGTCCCTTTGTTTCATAATCCGCTTGTTAAAAGGACACTGAATAGGGCTTTAAGGCTTTGAACAAAATAAATTTTGCTCAGTATCTCCAAAACACCAAAATGTCAGTTATGCCCTTTTGTCATGGCGTTAGGGGGGGGGGGGCAGTACAGGCAACTGGATAACTGTGAAAAATTTTATGACTGAAGTTACGATTTCACATACTGCAAGCCTTAGTTATTGGGTGTAAACGGCCATTTATTATTATGCTATATGATTTGATTTTGTTTTTTGAACTAAAAAAATTGATGTTTTAATTCCTTTGGTAAGTCTCAAATGTCATTGGCTGCTGATACCAAGGTCATAAATGGCATTTACGGCAATTTTGTTTGTAATGTGAAATTCAGATTTTTCTACAACTAGATAGAGAATATCATGTTCTTTCTTCTCAAATGCATGGTACTTAAGTTTTCATTTTGTCACATCTTGAATGTATGCTTTCTCGAGTCCTAAGTTCAGTATGGAATAGTTCATCTCAAAATGCATCTTTATTGTAGACACTTTTAGGACATGGTCACCAAATGCAGACATTGTAGGTCAGATTTCATAATTCACAAAACTTCTCTTAACTAGTCAACAGAATATGATTGTATTAAACTACAAGGCATTGTAGTATAATGTGACTGGATGCTCAAAAATTGATTTTGTTTTGAATATGATGTAAATTATCACATAAACATTACAATCTCTGCCCATATTTTTGTGTACGCCTCAACTGGTTATATCTCAATACAAGGTCTGCTCAATTTCTACTTCCCTCCACAGAAATGTCAGCAAAAACACAAGTTAAAATGTTAAACCTGTTGCGCTCCCATAATAGAACATCAAGCGGTGCCTATCTCTGTTTCAGTAACCCTAGGCCAAATGGCTGCACAAGACAGTTTGACTACAGTGGGTGTTATAGTCCTGTAGTAGTCCCATGCGTTTAATTCCCTACACCATCTAGATATCCCAATGCCAGGCAAGAGGCAGTACATGTAGGTACCATTTTCAAAATGGTCTTTGGTATGGCTCGACCACGAGCCAGAACTTGCAATCTCCCAGTTTAGAGGTGGACGCTCTACCCACTGAGCTAGCTTACCTGGTTCAATAGTCTTGGTTCCAGAGCCTGCAACTTATTCTCCTTTGCACCCGCACCCTGCGATGGCAGTCGCTACCTCAAAAAACTAGTCTTAGTTCAAGACAGTTAACTGATGATAGTGGGCCTAATTTCTCTACGAAAAAGGATATTAGTTCTTGCATCTGGAAGCCAGACTACTGGTTCAATGACAACACGCTACCATATATCTATTACTTGACACTATTGACTATAGTGAGAAAGTTTCACTATTTCAATCAACATTTACAAGAATTCTTTGAGATGAATATTTCATTGAAAAATATCTTCAGGCAACCTATAAAAATATGACTCAAACCATCAAAAGAAATTTTATCTAAATTTATTTTGGTGTTTTACTTGAACAATGGCACACGAGATGGAAAGTTGTGATTTGAAATAATTTGCAGTATGACTCCTACCACAAAATGCATATTCATACAACTCCTTATATAGGTAAATTCTGTTACATGGATTACATAAATATATGCATATGGGACTACATATAAAGTAACATTATTTCCACTGTGACTGCAGATTTTTTATGGTTTTGCAAACACATGAACGTGAATTGACTGACTAAATAAGTCATTAAATGTAGGCCTGAAATGAACAATGATTACAACTTCTCTATTTGCCGATAATGAACTTTTAAGTAACACGCACTAGAGATGGCACGGGTCCTCTAGCTGTGCGTGTACAACGCACAGTGCAGTGTTGCAGTGGTTAGCTTGACATGTTGTTCAACGTCTTGCAAAAGGAGTTTGACCGTGCGAAACAACACTTTCCCTGCCTTTCCCTCGCTGGCTGACGTAAGCTGAGATGGGTGCTCACTGTAACAGGGTCAATTTCCTTTATTTTCTTTTATTTTTAGGCTGCGAGTTTACATTGCTATAGCAAAAATTTGGGTATAGCCAATGTCCTTATATGAGAAGCATAATACACGGAGGTGTATGGGAGAAAAACTAGGACCCGAAAAATGTCCTTGTATTAAGCGGGTCCTTATTATACTCATGCTTGTTGTGACAGGATTTGGCTGTACAGAGATGCACACACATGGACATTACGTCACCAGAATCCAAAGTCTAAGATCTCATGGACAATCCATTTTTTGATACTGTTGTTCCTCGATCATTAGTAGGCTGTGAGCTACATTTGTTAATGTACCAAAGTCCTATTTTATCACTTATGGCTCAGGTAAAGGAACTATAACATAAGGCCCACATAAGCCGTAGTCTGCAGCATAGATTGTTCAGACCTTGGTTTTGTGCACCATGACCGTCAGGTATTTGTGCACCATGACCGACAAGGATTTGTGCCTGAGATCTGCCCTCACACAGATGAAGAAACTCATTATTCTTGCTGCGGAACCGTAATGATCGTGCTGCATATATCATCTCTGAAACTTATACAAATTTGAGACCTCTTTTGCAATAAAGCTCCAGGGATTTCAGCAGAAGATTGTGTGTATGGCATGATAAGCTGATAATAGCTCCTTCTATTCAGTCTTATAACATCAAGGTCTCTCATAACACAATACAGTACCAAACTGCAATCCAAACTGACGATTTTCATCTGATATCGAATACTGGTGACAGGATTGAAGACATCTGGTTCATGATATGTCACAGTTGCTGTGGTTGAAACCACTCAGTTATTAGAGTCAAGAGTTTTTTTGTTGTGTTTTCCTGCTAGTGGACATACTTCTCCAAAAATCGTTTGTGGAATTCGGAGCGAAGTGTGTCGTTGATGAACCGCTTCTCCTTCTTGTCCTCTTCTCCTCTGGCGCAGTTCTTGAAGACAACATCGTCGTCCCACCTGGCAGAGATAAGGGCAATGAAGACAAATCAAGTTATATATAGCCAAACTATCATTATTAACTCATAAATAATGTACCAAATGTTATGTGTCACCACAAAATTCAGCATAAGTTGAAAAAAATAAGACACTGCTTTTCTAACAGTTTTAAAGTAGAAACCCTAAGCTTTAAATCACTGTATAATTTGTTTAGGATGGACAAAGCAAACCTTTTTGAAACACTGTTTACAAGTTTGGACCATTACAAGGAAAGATAGAAAAATGAACTATAAGTTAGTTTTCATTCATGCATTATGTCAAAAGTACGTTCCTGTGTTGGGCCTTGAAAGTAGAACAAAAACTCAATGAAAAATGCTATGAAACCTAAACTGGATTCAGCTGAAATTGTGTACAATTACTTCACCCACTTAATCCTTCAATTTAGGTAGGTTTCAATATCTGACACTTCATAATCTTCAAATTACAATCGGTTGTTTTAAAGCATGGACTTGTTACGAGGCCTAGTTTCTTTGGGAAATTTTTCAAAATTACAATTATGTAATTCAAGAAAAATTGTAAGTTTCATAATCACACCTGGCCCTAAAATTTGGACAGATGATAGATAAATTTAGGGCCTTTCAGAAAATCAGAAGATCCCTAAATCAATTTTTCCCGCCCAATTCCATACTTTCATGCAATTACGCACAAACTACCATTGCAACTTATTTCATTGTTTTGTGACATGTCACAAATTATGTCAATAAGGAAAGCACCCTCTTATTCTCTATACTCCCCACCAGCACAACAGATGTGCTACAGTCAACTGAAAACCTGTTTGTGGCAGTACTGCAAGTTTCACTAACCAATTTTAAATCCACTTTGCACATTTCTCAGAGAAAGTTTGAGGGCAGAGTTTCAGTCTTATCCATCAAATCAAAGTGGAATCTGATCTTCACCAATGCAAACGAATGAAATGTTAACAGTACAGGTTTGGATGAACATCAACTAAATCCCTAGATACCAGTCATTTTCAAGGTGTTACACGTCACACATGAAATAATTTAAAGGAAAGGAATGGAAAGAGTAATATCATACTTTTTCATAGGGTGACATGCCCCAGAAACAAATAAATATTAATATGAAGTTATTCAATTCAAATGTTGTACACCACCTACAATCCAAGTAAAACCTGCAATCCATAGGTCATTTATGGGATTCAATGTAGAACACCTATTTAAAAAAAAAAATATGGATAATTAGAAACAATTTCAAGGTGAATTCATCGATAAACATATAAAAACATTACCTGCGTTTTACTTTGAAATCATTCTTTTGTGAATTCATGAGGGGATTGCCACTCAGGATATTTTCCGTTCTGATTCTCTCCTCCTCCACTTTCTTCTCTTGATCCTGCATAGCAGGGAAAAACATACAAATATACAAAAATATATACAAATATACAACTTGCAAGCACAACAGAATATCAACACTATCGTCTGCCATCCACGTATACCTAATTACATACACCTTACACTCTACTTACATGTACAACCTATACGTGTTGAGCACTTCTGAAGAGTGTGACACTGGGCAATGTTTGGAGGGTAGTGTCAACTTCAAAACAACTTAACTTTATAAACATGCGTGTTGGTGGAAAGAGTTGTGTACAAAGTTGTAGATAAGAATATATGTATATTCTTTATAATGAAAACATTTCTGAAGTAATACTAAATTTCATCAAATTATTCATTATAAATCAAACAATATTCACAAATGAGTAGAAAATTTACATTTTTCCCATTTCACATAAAAATCTGTGATAAAAATCTCAAATTTGTAGGATACTGTGACGGCCGTTCTTCTGCTATGTAGAAGTGTAATAACCATCTAATTTGCTGCCATTCTTTTCATTTTGTATGTGTATGTAATGGAATGTGCCTCTTTCGGATGCCACATCATTACAAACAAGCAGAACGGATAACATTTCCTTAAATTCCACAAACGACAATGTCAAGAAAATTAGTGGGGGTCTGGCGGAGTAATACCATGTACATGTTATTTCTTCTGTTACTCTGCATACCTTCCTCTACTCTTCTCACCACTATGCAAACCTTTTAATACTACAGTGCACTCCCGTTATAACGAATACGGTTATAACAAAATTCCCGTTACAACAAAGTAAAAATTAAAGGTAAGTGACATGAGTGGCAACACTTGAAAATGCCTCAAGAACCAAATGAGTTGAAATATATGCCAACTGTACACTAGCTGGAGTAGATCTCCCAGCTAGAAGGATTTGTCTCTAATTTGTTTACTTAAGGAGAATCAAGCATGAACATTCTAGTATTTTAATTTTATCGGGGCATGATAAAAATAGGACCCACAGACAGCCACGCAGCAAGTTTGCCTGACCAACAGGCGCAGCGTAGCACTCCAATTGCATATCATTATCGCCCTGTTTATTTTGAATTTCCAACGAACTTCTACGAGGTCCGCACACGAGTCAGAAAGAGTCAAAAATCTTTACCTTCGCATTGCGTCGTTTTGCCAGCGAGTTATGAGTGAAACTTCCCAGGCTATCTAAGTTTTCCATGAACTTGATATCAATACCAAAATTATGAAATTTGATGAATTAGAACTTGAGATACAAACATGTTATTAAATACAACTCTACAAAACAAGCTGTCTGTTTTTGTTTTGACACACTGGCGGACGGCCACGAGGCACACACTGACTTCATTACATAATTGAGGAAGGTTCCATTCATTCTATAGGAAAGTTTTAGCTGGGGCAAGCCTTAGATTTTGAGAAATCGTGTATTCTCTATGCGACTTCGATATAGAAAATTTTAGCCAGCGAACTCCGTTATTCAGGCTGCAGCGCATGCGCAGATTGTTTCCTTGCTCGCGCGCTATGACTTGAGTTGAGCGATAGATCTGCACATGGCAGAGACCCCATCACACAACATTCACTGCAAACAACACCCTGCACCGCACACACACATGCCTCCATAGATATACACACCGCGGCGAGCCGGGAGGAAATACACGAAAAGCAATGAGTGGGACTGAAGCCATTTCGCGTAGTTTTAATTTTTATCAAGGACATAGGGACATTGAGGTACGAAATTGTTTGTCGTGGGGGCGGATGGTAATGCTGTAAAATGACATTTCAGCTGACGTAGGTACGATAAATTTCCTTTCTGTTCATGGTATTCGCATTTCAAACATCGCAGAATAAATGGGTGAATTTTACCAAAGTTTCTTGTCCTACTTTTTCCATTTTGAAGGTAAATTTCTTTC
>JZLH01S0598571.1:20672-36247 GCA_001188425.1 Eucidaris tribuloides
ATAAAATTTCACATTTTAAAATCCTCCAATAGTCTGTTCATGCACATTTTGTAATCAGAAATCTATCATACTCCATCTTTCTTTACATTTGGAATCAGTAGTTTGTGTTTCGAAGAAGATTTTAGCTTCGAAATTTGTTTACCTTTTTTCGCATCGGTCCGTACACACTTGTTGATTTTATGCAAATGAAGTGCGTTCGTCAATGATAAAACCTGCGATAATTGTAGCGCTGCGCTGCGCCTGACAAAAGGGATATTGACATTAGCTATTTTAGAAAGAGTCAACATTTGACTACAAGATTTTCACAGGAGAATCCTTGCATAGTTTACTTGATTCTAGAGTAGTTTCAGCCCAAGTTGAGGACTACCCCCAATCATGTCATTTACCTTTAAGGTCCCAAAATTATTATTTTTATATCTTTATAAACTGTTCAGTTATAACAAAATTTCGATACAACAAAAGAAAATTGCCGAACACGAGGACTTTGTTATAACGGGAGTTGCCTGCATAACATGAATACAGAACCTACCTTCCTGATCTGTTCTTGTGCCCTTTCCTTCTTGATTTTGTTCAACTCCGCCAGCAGTTCTGCTGTGTCATCATCGTCACTGTCATCTGATGCCTCCTAATACAAGATACATGGGCAGGTAACATGTCATTTTTGTGATAAGACATTGCTTAAAGTCCAAGTATAGTTTTGGTCGATCAGGCAAATTTTTGGTCAATGTGTCACAAAGTATTCTATTGTCAGCACAGACATCAGAAAAAAACATCATACATGTAACTACGGAAGATTGTTTATATTAGATAGCTTATACAGTTGGTCATTTTCAAACAATCATTTTTGACAATTTGAGAGTCTTAACCCACACAATTCTAGGACCACATATTTGTGATTTGCCTTTTTATCTTGGAATGTGGCTGTATTTACCCCATCTAATGAATATGCTAAAGTGGCAAAAAATATCAGCTATTCAATGAACTGGGTGCTACAATGTCATAATGAATATTCATTTTGTTATGAATATTTAAATGAGATTTAACTAGAATATTCATAAACTTATCAAATTGGCAATGGCTGTTGCTATGATGAGGCTTTGGGTTGTTCCACTTTGTTAGCGGGTGATGTATTGAACTAATTGAGAAACATATTTTACGGATGTGTTGTTCTTTTTTATGTCGTTTAAAAGTGAAAGTTATTCAATTAAAAACTATTTTTAGTCTTAAATTTCACAAGAAAAATAAGATCTTAAAAATTTCACCAATATATAATTAATTCATTACGCTAATGTTTGACACATCATTCAATACCCATTACCCTTTATATATAATAGACTATTCCAGTATGTTGCCGATTTGATGAGAAAGCAAATTTGTCGTGATTATTTTACTCTGGACAGGCTCTAGTATTGAATGAGTTAAGGGCTAATATCTTCCCACTTGGAGGTTATGAATGGATGATGACTACCATATTAGGTATAATGTAGGACTGGCATGTGTCATTACCAGTTTGAATTGAATTCTACAATTGGACAAATAATTATGATTAAAAAACGGGGCGTGAGTGACACGACAAATTTTGGACATCGGTGTCTGACCATTACCGGTTATGGTAGGATTTGTACCAAAGTAGTTCTCCAAGAGTACCATGAGTCCTAAAATATGTGCATAATTAGATTACCTATCTAACATATGTAGTCACAATCAACCATTCCCTCTCTCTGGCAAATGGTCCCCCTCACATGCTGTGAGTGACACGACAAAATGCAAAAATACCCACATTAACATTAATTACCCTTGTACTAAATTTACTGTTTTACGACATATGATAAATTACTTTATGTAATTTTCACGGAAAACTATCATCTAAGATATCTAGTTTCAAAAAATATTGAAATCTATTGATTTCTTGCAAGTTTTAATTTTCACCCTCATGTCCACTTTTGTTTGAAAATGGCCAGCTACGAAGATGTGATTGGTCCACAGTTGTCACACGATATAGTTTGTGAGGATCGGAAATGTTATATTTTTACCAGCTGGTTATATTTTACCAACTGGTCAAATGAATATATTTTTCATGTCTGTCGCCCTCTTACAGTTCAAATATCACCAATGCTTGTATGTGCTGGATATGGAGAAAGCTTCACCTTGTGATGCAAACCGCTGAAAGTACCTTTTCCCCTTAAAATTTGACATAATTATTCAAATTCATATTTACCTTCCATGTGGAAATAGAGAAAAGTAACTTGTCTTTCAGATTCATACAATTTTACTGGCAGGCAGTATTGATTTGGTGTCATATTTGTAACATTTGTCCATTTTTTCGGCCATCAGCGTAACTTTCAGCCAACACCATGAGACACGCGTGACATCACTCAGTGTTGTGCAATCGATAGTGCAATCGGTATCGTCTGTTAAACTGAGCTCGGTGTTGGAGCTCGGGTAAGCAGACGATTTTCTTTCCTCAAACTCAATACTTGAAATCACCCACTATAAGCTTAATCATGGCCATCTAATATAACTGATATCAACTGGTATGGGGTGTAATGTAACAATATTTGGACCGTGAGTGAGTTATATTTCCCTCGTGATCATATTTTCCCTTGGGAAAATATAACTCCCTGGCAGTCCAAAGAATGTTACATTACACCCTGTACCAGTCAATATCTGTACAATAGTGACAAATTATGTTTAAATTAAAGGAAAGCATCTAGCGGTATGTACATTACGTATGGGAAATCTTGCTTCGGTGCACTCCATGCATAAAATTGGAAATTAGAATAGTGCATGTTTGATAGTATTTTTATGTTAAGTTTAATGGTTTTGTAGTGTTGTGCACTGCTTTCATAACATATTTTGCAATGCTTTCATAACATATTTTGCAATACGCTTTAGAAATTGTTTAGGTTTTTGAAACCATTTTTTTTATTAGGGTGGCGACTCCCCCCCCCCCCCCCCCCCACCGGATCGACGCCCATGGTACTGGGATGGAGAAATTTGTTACCAATTTCTGTCCTCACTACCATCATTGGTAATGTGTACAGAGGGTTTGACAATGGTAATCCTGTCAAAAATTTTGTGAATAATTTTATTATTCTTGAAATGCCTCATTAGGCACACCAAACACACATACATACAAACAGATACAGAACAAACAGGTACACATACAAATACACACACAATACCTCATCTTCATCCTCAATAGGGTCATCAGCATCAAGGTTAGCGGCTGGAATCTGTTCCAAACGAGGGCGCTTTGTGCTGCTACTTCCTCCACTCGATGAGTCTGTGTTTGCAAGCCACAAAGACAAAAATCTTAATGCAAAATTCTGACTAAAAATCAGGAATGTAACTTCACAAGCATCTCCATGCATCAAAGTTGAAATAGGTAATTTAAGATGGTTGATGGTGAATCATAACAGAAGTTATGTCAGCATGTCAAACTGCTGGTGTAATTAGGTATTATATTCTTATTTCATGTTGTTCATTGCATTCTTTACATGACAGAATACAAAATACAGAAATAAAGTATTCCACTTATTTCATTATATGTACAGTATATGCGTACATTCCCCGTAACATTGGTTTCAATTTTGTGCTTTTACATATTAACATCAGTTATGGTTTAGCATGATGGTTCAAAACATGAACATGTTTGTGGTAATAATTATATGTTCCCACATCCTTGACAATTTTATTTCATACACTTTCGGTCTTGAAGCATTTTGAACCCCTTGCTGTTGTTGCTAAAAGAGCTGGAGTAAGCACAAAACAAGTTTCCACATATATGATTTGAATAATACTATGTTCACACTGCCGATCTGTCAACTCGATCAGACCCGAGCAAGCTAATTTTGAACCTGGTTGGTGAAGCTCGGCAAGGTATTCGGGGTCAATTTACCTTAATCAGGGTGATCGCCAATGCTGTGGCTCCATACTCGAATGCTTTGGGCACGTTAAAAATACTTGAGTAGGTAACCACAACGATGTCGATCAAGGTAGACAGATGCTGATCATGGTAGATTGAGCCCGATTACCGGCCGAAAGAGACCGAAAATGCCCCAAAATTGGCTTGATCGAGCCTGATCGAGTTGAAAGATCGGCAGTATGAACGTAGCATAATTATTAAATCAGATCTGAGCAGAAACAGCGAACGTTGAAATCATTCATACTCATGTCAACACATGTTTTAGTTGAATTCTGGCTTTGCTGTTATCATTTTAGTTTCACTGTTATTATCTAGCTTTTAGTTTAATTCTTCAATGCCAACTTGTATCAAATTTTTAGGAAGGGAGAATGGCAGCATAGAAAGGACCTTTGGTAAAAATCCTCATTCCATCCCATTTTGCATCACATACCTCTGCCACTTCCCCTGTCACTCCTCTTTTCCCGGGCAGCTCTTTCCCTCTCTTCAAGATCTTTGCGGAAGTCGCGGCTCCTGATCTCATCGCTGGTGTCTTGGCCAGGTTGTCTACGACAAATACAGTAAAAACAGTTCACAACTCTCTCTCTCTTAGGGCGTGTTCACAGTATAGCTAGTTTGTCCCACATCCCGGGTTCAACCCGGGTCGATCCGCATCGAACGTCACATGTGAACAGAAAAATAGGCTGAAAAAAATGACCCGGGTCAACCCGGGTCGAAAATTTTACTCCTGGAAAACAGCAGGGTTCAACCCGGGTCAACCTAGGTCGACCTGCATTGACTCCTAGGTGTGAACAGAAATTACCTTTTCGACCCAGATCAAGGATGCACTCGAAGGGGAAACCCCCTACCGTAGTGAATTTTAGCCAACCGTAGGTTGTCGGGGATACCTATACGGGAAAAATGAACTTTCGTTGGGGAAAAGTAGGGGTTTTTGATGATTTGTAGGGGAAAATTGGGTTTTTGAGGCGTAGGGGAAAAGTGATGTCCGTAGGGGGAAATTAAAATTTTGAGTAGCAGCCCTGATCCGGACCCACTGGGTACGATTTTTACACACTGAATGCATCGAAGAAATCAGCACCACACTTAACGTTAGTGACATCATCAACCTTTGGTATTGGCTTATAAGAATTTTTTGCATTGCCCGCCTTATTCCGTCCAACTTTCTTCAGCTTCTGGCATGGTATCGCTGATGTTTTCCACGATATTTCATGAGCAACAGTTGTCGCGTATTTACATCGATACCCGCCATGATTCTACCTACAATGTATGTCACAGGTACGAGAATGTTAACTTCTGGGTCAGATATGCCAATTTGCCGATGTGGATTGATGCGGTCGAATGTTCGTCTCGTCTAGTGTGAACGGAATTATGAACCCAGGTCGATCCGGATCGACCCGGGTTGAACCCACATTGAGCCACGTCTTGGCTACTGTGAACACGCCCTTAGTTAATACTTCAGACCTTTCATTTGTGACAGTTGTTCCTACTGGGATCTTAAAGCCACCGGCTAACAATGACCACAGTTTTATAAAATGTGATCTCAGGGTTCGTACACTAACACATTTTCAAAATTCCCTGACTTTTCTATGACTTTCCAGAGCAGAAAACTCGTAACTTCCATGACCATTTTTTACATATTTAAAGCTTGTAAAAATACATCGTCACAATACCAGCGAGCTCCTAATCAAGGGTCATCATTAACATATCATGAATAAATAATTTTCCCTGACTTTCCAGAAGAAATTGATGAATTCCCTGACTTTCCCTGACTTTTTGCTTCTGGAAAAAGTATTTCCAAATTCCCTGACTTTCCAGAAATTCCCTGACCCATATGAACCCTGGAGCTACACAATCTCAGGGTTCGTACACTAACACATTTTCAAAATTCCCTGACTTTTCTATGACTTTCCAGAGCAGAAAACTCGTAACTTCCATGACCATTTTTTACATATTTAAAGCTTGTAAAAACACATCGTCACAATACCAGCGAGCTCCTAATCAAGGGTCATCATTAACATATCATGAATAAATAATTTTCCCTGACTTTCCAGAAGAAATTGATGAATTCCCTGACTTTCCCTGACTTTTTGCTTCTGGAAAAAGTATTTCCAAATTCCCTGACTTTCCAGAAATTCCCTGACCCATATGAACCCTGGAGCTACACAATCCCCCATGGTTTAAGTGTCTGTGATAAGGTCTAAAAATAAAGCCTTGAAAAAATTGTATTTGAAACGGATGATTTAGTGCTTAAAAAAAGTGAAAATCTACAAGCACTCAAGTTGACTGGATTCACCTGCCCATTTCCTCCAATGGACTTACTGTGTGTAGTTCTAGGCTATTTTATCCTCCACCCGATTATTGTTTAATCACCCAAATCTTGCCAGTGGCAGCATAACTTTCCAAACTTTTGTATTCTAGTGTGTTTATTTGTCTATTTAAACACTACTACATGTATGTAGCTCAGATATCAAAGTTTGACTTTTTTTTTTAATTGAATCTCCACAATGTTAGTCTATCACTTTGATATTAGTAAGGAGCTCAGATGCAAAAAGGTGATTCTCTTTCCCTTATCATCCATCTACATGTATTTGTCTAGCTAACTACATGATACAATTTAGAATTCATTGGTAATGTTTCTGCACCCTCCAATTATAAAATAAAACATTAACTAAAACCAAACAATTGAAAAAAAAAAACAATGAGAAGTTCTACTACACTGGTTGACCAGTGCGAAACTGAAGTATCAGCTGACCTATTTGATGTTGTGCTATCAATATTGCATTCATTTGCACATCTACTTTGAAAATAGACTTGTGTTTGAAAGAAACAAAATTTAGTAAGTAGGGCGTACTGGACCTTATTAGATTTGAATTATTATTTCAAGGAAAAAGATGATTCAGTAATCAAGTACTGTGAAACTGCACCATAACTTTCACTGCATACAACATATCATTGCTTGAATATTGTATAAATCACGGACAACATTACATACAGTAGGTTTGTACAGTATTGCCTACCGAGGAATCATCACAGTGCAATATATTACCTGTATTTTAATTTGGTGTGAGCGGGAAGATCACGACTGGAATACTGCTTCGATAGTGCACTGAGATCACCCTCCCCTTTACCGCGTCCACCTCTGGCTGGGTCAAAGGTCGGCCTGGCTGCTGTTGTCATAGTGACAAAGATTCAGATACCAGTATCTGTCCTACTGCAAAATCAAGTAGTGGTTGTTCTCCTGTGAGTGAAGATATAATTCATGGAAATTTTTTGAGCTTTGCAAAACCACGTTACAATTATCATTCACTCTTTAACTTTTTATTAACCACAGTTTTAAAGTGAACTTCAGGATCAATTCAGGTTTCTAATTCAATTTGCTATTTTTTTTTTACTATAGCAGCCATTCCATACTTGTGACACGCGAGTCACGCATGCTGTGTCTTACGAGTCACATGTCAGGGTATAGATGATTGATTTAATTGATCAAGTATTGGTATTCGTATCCAATAATTTTCTTTTTTTTTTTTTTTTTTTTTTTTTTTTTTTTTTTTTTTTTTTTTTCATGGTTTTGATCATCGATACCTCTTGTTTACGACTTGTGGGTGAGAGCTATAAATCATGCGGTGATCTTCGTCGTTTGAGCATTTGACGGGAATCCTATAGCATCATTTCTTTCATGCATAGAAGGTGTTACGGACTTGCTGGACCTGTGAGAAGGGTATTGTATTATGTTAGAGAATTGTACATGTATGACGGATTAATACATCCCTACTTAATTGTCTTCAATGTATTAATTGATCTGTGCAAATTCTTGCGGAAATGGGAGGAGGTTTCAAGTCTTTAGATCACAATTGTGATAAGCTACTTTCAGTTGAGTTCCAAGAAAAGTTTGAAAAACTAAGGCACTTCCTCATTTGATGCACCATACACTACCCAGTGTACCATGTTGTCTTGCACCCTCTTACATGTATGTCTATATTCTTCAGTTATGATGCTGAGGCTGCACCAGTGCAGAACAGACACAAACTGACTAAAACTAAAAGTGGGGTGAAAATGAGACCAAAGTTTTTACACCATTTTGGCTTTAGTGATATAACAATACATCACAATTTAGAATGTACATGTATGCGCAAGGAGAGTTTTTAAATATAAATGAAAAGCTCACTGCAAACACAACTTTCTTTTACAATTTTGTAACCCAGGACACAGTCCCCAGTGCTGAAAAATAAGTAAAAATAATTAAACAAAAAATAGCGGATTTCCATAAATTCCATAAATTTACGGATTACGCCCAGCCCATACCCCCGTACGTTTATGTCATCATTTGTTGAGTACACAGCCCGCATGCGAATGCAGTAAATGAGCACTGGCGTAGATCTACTCGTACAAATTTGAATTGGACTTGAAATCTACAATAAACCCTGCAATGATAATCATATAAGGCGTAGTCACCCGTAGAACTATGGGGTAGTACAGAGCAAAAGATGCTGTATTACCCCATAGCTCGTCAATCGTAGCAGGACCATCTTCCTTACAATGCGGGACACCCTCGCCAGTCATCCACAGCGCACGGCAGAAATCGCACCCGCACCCCCACCTAACCCCGTTGATACCAACATGGCCAATGCTTGAACTAGCACGCACGGCACATCTGCCCATCAACCAAACAAATGTCGCCCGAAGGTTGTCCAACAAGATTTCACAGGCAAATTATCGGTAAGTTGAAATTCAAATTTAAAACTAGTAAAATTCAAACTTTTGAAAGGACGTTTTCCATTGAAATGTGATAAATTACAACTTTTGTACAATACATAAATGATGACATAAATGGTACCCTGGGGTACATGTACCAACTAGAAATCCACCATTTTGTTGAATTATTTATTTTTTAGCACTGTACCCTGGGTTACAAAATTATGTAAAAGTTATGTAATAATTGTGGAAATAACAAATTTAGCTTCATTTTTACCCCGCTTTTCGTAAGTTTATGCCTTTTTGTTGTGTACTTGCGCAGCCTCTGCATCATAACCACCGATTTCAGTGATCATAACTGAAGAAAATACATTTTTGGACACAAGAGGGCGCTGCACAACGCAGTACACTGGGGTACAACGGTACCCCGGGGTAGCGCGTTGTGCATCAAATGTTTCATTCCACAAAATTCATGTCTTGCAGCAAACTGCGGCCAAAGCCACCGCTACCACGAGCGATCGTAAAAAGGCGACGGTCTTCACTATGGGTCGATTCCAAGACTGTATACGCTGAATATTTCGCGGTGGTTTAATTTTCGCGAATTTCGCGACTGACATGTAACGCACGCAAACATTTTCACTTCCTTATATTTCTGTAGAACTAGAAAGTGAATGCAAATACAATTAAATCGAGAAAATAAACTCTCGTGAATTCCCCGTCTTGAAGGAAAATCACAAAAATATATGCACGCGAAATATATGCCGTATAGATCTAGTAGGGTACCGGCACCTCGCTAGGGGCCCTAATACCGCCACCCCGCGTAAAATGGAATAGAACTAGAAGCGCGCTTATCAAACAATACGCGTTGGGCTGTGTGCAGTACGCTAAATATTCATCACAAAATTCCCAAAACCATGCAAAATTAAACAAAACAGGATATTCTGGATCAAAAATCATAAAATAATCAGAAACGCGTGTTAGTATGGCGAGGTGCGGGACACCCGACTATATTTGCATGAACGTGTGTGTAAACGTTGAATCTGCGTGCAGGCTGTGTACATATCACACAGCAAATTTGTTAGTTGCTAACATGGCGAATGTCGGGGCAAAAAAAATGAGACGTCGAAAGAAACCTCTCCGGATCGGAGGTAGACGGCGGTAATCTACCACAACTGTGCACCGTGTAGGTAAAGTACAATTTTTAGTTTACAAAAATGTTTTGAGCTTCAATAAGTTCTCAGTTTTGAGAAAAAAATAATAAACTTAGGCACTTAGTCGACTTACTCCTTTGCTGTACTGAAAGTACACAGGTGCACGCTGTCGCAGAAACTAGTAACAGAGACTGAATGAACGGAACCGTAACTGACAAACAAAAGACAATTAACAACCAAAACTTCTTACAGAGCGTATGTCTTCAATATAAAAATATCTTGACTTACCTAATTGCCTTTATTTGCAATTACAGTGTAGTCTAATAACTTTCTGATCGGAATACTTCACGGATCATCAATATCGGAGGTCAAGCACAGGGCACACTATACAGGGCTGCCACTCAACAATTTTGATTCCCCCTACCCGCAGTGCGTATTTTCCCCTACGGAACACCACTTTTCCCTAACGCCTAATTAACATATTTTCCCCCAATACGAACCTATGTTTTCATTTTCTACAAAATGGACTTTTTCCCTACGAAAGTATGTTTTTCCCTAAAAAATAACCTTTAGTAAATGGCCAAGAATTTTGATCAACAAATTTCTTCGCCAAGAGATGACAAATGAGCGAATATAACGAATTTCTTTGAAAATTTAAGAATATTTCGTGAAAATTGTCAAAATCCCCTACATCTCCTACAAATCGTTCAATTACTCCCCTATACGTTTCCCCTACGGAAGGCATTTTCCCCGTAAGGTATTCCCTTCTATAAACTGCCTTCCATAGAATTCTTTCATTGATGGTTAAGAAGTATGTCAGCATGATGAAATATAAACACACTACCGTAGAGAAAGTACTATTTACGGATCCGTAAATAGTAACTTTCAAACCGTAAAATAGTACTTAAAAGCCGTATGACGTACTTAAAAGCCGTAAAATTAGGTACTTTTCTCGCAACTCTTGATTTGCCTGCCAACGATTTGTTCGATCTGTCGCATTTAGCCAATCAGAGGTTAGCTCATCTTGACGTATGACAGCAGCGAATATTCACCGCACACCAAACACCATAAAAAACGCTAGGAAATGATTTTTGAGTTTTTATTATGAAATTTAAACACTGGTGCATAAATGTAACACTGTACGAAAAAGTATGTTAATTCCCCTGTTATATATTATGCTTACTATTAATCAATAGTCTAATTTTTTCACAATAAAACTTTCTTATATTCTATTCGTGCCGCTCTCCTGCGCGTGGCAGCGCAGGAGCTGCAGCTTAACATGTCACCGATATTGCACATTAGGAAATGCGGAGAGAATGTCAAATACCTGCCCATTCTTCGATTCGCGATAGCTTAACAATACCTGGAGTCTAGAGAATTTAAACACTGGTGCTATAAATGTAACACTTTCGGAGAGGGATATATGTTGATAATGCATATTTACTGCAATTAACAGTCATGTCTATGTTTTTTTTTTTCACAAATAAACTTTTATGTTTGTCGTGCCGCGCCGCCACCTGCGCGGTGGCGCAGCGCCAGGAGCTGCAGCTACAACATTCACGATTGCCATTTAGCTGGCGATGCGGAGAGATATATGAGTCAAATACCTGGTCTTCGTAAACATACTCGTGTCGCCGAAATCTACCATCATCGCAGATATTAGTTGGGTTATATAATGAATTAAATTAGTTTGCCTATTAAAATGAATGAGCTGTGAATTCTGGTTAGCAACAAATTACGCCCGGTACGCTTTATTATTCCGCCAGACTTTCGGAACGTCTGCTTATATAGGTATAATGAACACGCTGATTGTCAAGCTATGTTGTGTGGCTTAATTGGATAGCGCATGTTATCATTGCGCGTGTGACCTTGCGGGTGTTCGATCCCACGTCTACATTTCTGTTTTCAAAATTCTTTTTACTTAGTTTTTATTATTATTGTTCTTGGGGGTAATCTACAGCCACTAGTCTGTTTATTCGTGATAGTCAACGTTAGTCGTTACCTTACAGGTGTATTTATAATTGTGAATAAGTGAACTAATAACGTAAGTTAGATCGTATCGATTAAGTTTAAGTGAGTTTAAGCTTTAATTCTTTGTTAATTTGCTGTAGCGGGCGTAGGGTGCAATCTTACTGTGAAATCTTTAACCAAGTCAAATGAGAAGCAATGAATATATGTAAAGTAGTTTATAAAAACAAACATATGTACAGCCCTTCATGCGAGCTACTAGATAAAACTATAGTGTCCCTATCGGTGACTGCAATAGTAACTTATTTTTTTGCTCGGCTACGCCCTCAGCAAAATAGTTCTATGCAATCACCTCGGGCCGCTATAGTTTTAAACTAAACGTCTCAGGCCGTAAATTTTGTAATAATTCATAATTAACTGGCCTTTGTCATTTAATTCTTGTGTCATGTGATATTGGTTAAAGTATGATCACGATCAATGAAATGGATAAACACTACTACCATGTAGAATAAGTAATATTTTACGGATCCGTAAATAGTACTTCAAAGTCGCGTAAAGTAGTACTAAAAAGCCGTAAATGGTACTTAAAGCCGTAAATTAGTACATTTTCTGTGCAATCTGATTTGCTCACAGTTTGTCGATCTGTCGGCATTTAGTCAATCAGAGGTAGCTCATGGCTGGCTGTATTGCCAGCTAGCGAGAATATCACTGCGCACACCAAGAAACCACTAGAAAAACGCAAGGAAATGTTGAGTTTTTTATATAATTTAATATACATGGGCATAGAATGAACACTATCTGGAAAGTGATGTAAATTCCCTGTTGATATAGGCATCTTTACCTCATTAAATCATGTCCTGTTTTTCAGCAATAACTTTTATATTTCTTGTCGAGCCGCTTCCCTGCGCGTGGCAGCGCAGGCCAGGGAGCCTACTAGCTATTGCTCGCATGATTGCTATGTCAGTTAGCGATGTCAAATATCTTGGCTCATTTACGGGTCGCCGATATCTTAACGAAACTGGGGAACGTCTAGTGAATATTTTTAATTACATCTGGTGCCATAAATGTTTATTACACTTAATTGAATGGTTAATTGTTTGATTATTAATGCATTTTTAGCTCATTTAAATCGATGTTCCTAGATCTTCTTATTTTTTTCACAAATAAACTTTTTATATAGCTTATTTGTCCGTGTCGCTCGGCTGCGCGGTGGCGCAGCGCAGGGAGGCTCAGGCTAATCTGTGCACTTTGTCACATTGCGAAATGCGGGGAGAGATATGTTTCATATCATCTGGCTCATTTAGTGTCGCGATTTAGCTCATCATCGGCAGATATTAATTGTTGGAATCAACTTAAATTAGAATTGTTTGGCCTCCTATAAAGAACATGTTATGTGCTGTATTTCCGGGTTAGGCATATCAAATTTTGGAACGGGCTCCGACGCTTATAAGTTTATTTCTCAAACGAGCTTTCGGAACTCTTCTTGCGTGTTCAATACTACCCTGGTAAGAGAACCCATTTGCTTGTCAAGGCTACTGATTTGTGTGTGTTCCTTTTACATTGGGATATGGCAGGCATGTTATTGCGCGGTAACCGCGCGTTCGAAATCCACGCTAACATTTCTACTGATCAAAATTTTTTTTTTTTGTGACTTATCTATTAGTTAATATTTACTTGCCTTGTGGTACATTAAGCATTCTTATCTCTGTATCGTGTAAGGCGACCGTTATGTCGTTACTGTACTTATTTGTATGTAGGATTGTGAATATGAGTCTATAACGGATAGTTAGATTTAGACGTTCAAGTTAATCGCGAGGTAAACCGTACACTGTTAATTGGACGTAGGGTCTACATTATTTGAAATCTGTTAAACCCTTCAAAAATAACAATGAATATATGAGAAGTATTGATTTCATATGAAGAATACAAATAGGTGTATCTGGCGCTTTCTTATTGCGGAGGCTCTAGATTAAACGTG
The DNA here is from genome assembly GCA_001188425.1 of Eucidaris tribuloides. Taxonomy (NCBI): domain Eukaryota; kingdom Metazoa; phylum Echinodermata; class Echinoidea; order Cidaroida; family Cidaridae; genus Eucidaris; species Eucidaris tribuloides. The sequence continues at coordinate 34,387 of JZLH01S0598571.1, forward strand.
GTCCCTACGTGACTTGAAAGAAACTATTTTGCTGTCGGGTACTAACACGCCGCTCACAGCATAAATAGTTCTATCGAAGCAAACCCGGCCTTATAGTTTAATCTAGAAGCGCTCTATGGCTCCCGTACGATTTATGTATAACAAATCCTACGCAGGTCCAAAATCCCTACGGTAGGGGATTTCCCCTACGAGTGGCAAGGCCTGCACTATACTGCCCCCCCTCCCATTGACAAAAGGGATAACTGACATTCTAGTGTTATCAGAATGACAGAGCAAAACGTATTTTCTATAAAACTGAAAATACTATTGTCAGATGTTTTGTTTTCAAGTTAACATATTCCAAATGTGTTATTTCAAGGTCTTTCAAGTCATTATTAAAAATTTCCCCGCCTCTCCTGATCTAATCAAGCCATTTTTTATCGTTCGAAATTGTCAAATTATGCTCATTAAATACTGAGAAAAAGTCGGAATGTAATGTCTGGAGCCTAGACTAGGGCTACATGAATGCCTTGCACATAAACTGGTTTACACTATTAAAAGAAAATACCTTGCATATTTCTATTTCTGACAATAGCTTGCTTCTTAGCAACCTGACTAGAGTGGCTGGAGGCTGACATTATTAGCAATTTGCAATTTTGGGTATTTAATGTTATTCATAAAAACAGGTTGAGAATAACATATACTTCTGGCACATAGTTTCAGAAAGAGAAAACCATCCATAAATTTGTTAATACACAATGAAATAGTTCTATTGCATTATCATATTTGGGCTGAAGATGGGATAAATCGAATTCTAAATAGAAATATTTTGAAAAAAAATGTAGGTAGCTACCGTATTGCATAAATCTAGTGGATTAAGGGTGCATAATGATTAGATTATTAGGCATGCACGTACCTCCACCACCGCTGAAGCATAAATGGATAACTAATCGATTTGGTCCGTATCAAGGGATATTGAGAAATAACCTATTTTGTCTTAAAGCTCTTAAAATACTATTCAGTTTTGTTTAACAATGTTATTACGTATCCAAATGTGCATTTCAAGGTCTTTCAAAGTCCATTATGTCATTTCCTGAAATCCCACCATTTTTTGGCATTAAACTTGTAAGTTATGACCTTTTTGTCGTGGGGTCCCAAAATTTGATATTAAGAAATTTCTGTTACGAAACCTGCAAGTGAGACATCACAAATAAACTTTTGATTAGGAGTTGGTTTGTCAGCGATTGCATATTGGTCTTTTTCATAATGCAGGACTCTTGAAATTAATGATGAAAGTATTTTAGAGGAAATAGTACTGGTGTTCTAATGGAAACCAAGATTCATCGGTCCTTGTAATACCCAATTAAACTATACTGTACGTTGACAGTTTTACCATAATCGGTATGTAACCAATCTTTAAAGTCCTTTAAACAATTGTAACAGAAAAGGTTAAGTCTAAATCAACAAAATTAATAAATATTGGCATTATATAACTTGATTAGTTCCTGGTAACTAACAAAAACTAAATAAATATCATGAAAAGACTCATTAGAAAGTCCTCTTCTAAAATTCAGTAAACTCCACAATTTCTCCACAGTCTCATCTTGTCTAAATTTGGTCTGCTAGAAATCAAAATATATGCTTCGTTTTTTTTGTTTTTTTAACATTTATTTTAATGTGTTTGTGTGCAAAATTCAACCAGCAGTTTGAAACAGATCAAAAGTGTGTTAAAATATTTAAGGGGGAAATGTAATCTGTTGAAACCATAATTACATGTCTGTTCAAAAGTAATTATTTGTAGTGTTGAACTTTAGAACCGCTGTAATATTTTCATTTTTGTGCAAAAAAAAAAACAGATTTATGGCCTATTTTTTGGACACAT
>JZLH01S0598578.1:5841-19470 GCA_001188425.1 Eucidaris tribuloides
AGTGGAGCAAAGCATTTTGAAAGATTCTTTAGTTCATATTACTAAAGCTCAAACAAAACAACAAAACCACATATTTATGGGAGCTTGTCCATAAATCAGTAAATTTAATTACTTCATCATTCGTATATTTTACAGCATCGTACAGCTATGAGGCAGTACAGCTCTTCAGTAGCGGTCAGAAGCTTGGTACACTACAACTCAAGTCGCAGCTGGTGTAATAAAGACGGGGGCGGGGGCAGTACTGGAGGGAGGGGCTGGAAGCCATTACATAAACCAGAATGGTTTGAAGTATCAAGGAAGGTAATTGTTCTTTGTTTTCTTAACAATTAATAGAAGCCTGTTTTAAAATTGTTGTTTCTCTAGTTATTGTTGCCATAGTCAAACTTGTCTACAAATTCTATTCAAGGAGACATATGTCCTTGAACCTTAGTCTGCCATGGTTAACATCTGTCAATTGTGCAGTGAACTAGATAGTAGTAGTAATTACCCATTGGTTAAAAATAAACCCTTGCTGTCTTAAATAAGGACCGAAGTTTTCCGTGTTGCAGATTTTCAGCGGAAATTACTGAATTTGAGGTAAAACGCGGAAAACGGCATTTTGAACAAAAATGAAAAATCATGCCTAAAGATTACCCCCAAAGTAAATTTTATAAATATTTATTGAATAAATCTAAACTAATTTACCAAAAAGATGTCAAATGAAGCCAAAGAAATCATGTGTTACCTGTAAATAGGTACCCAAACCCAAGTCAAAACCCTCATGGGTCTAGTAAGCTTGAAGTTATATGTGATTTTTTCCAACAAAAATTCAACTCGGAAAATTGCAAAATTACAATGCGGACAAAAACGGAATTTGATATGTGTAAAACGGAGAAAAGCGGAATTTTACATTTGTAAAACGGACATTTCGGTCTTTAGTCTTAGAGAGATGGCAATGCTGCTTGTGTAATGTGTGTGGAATAATTACAAATGTTTTTGCCACTCAAAATGGACTTGTATCATTACAGAATTTAAAGAGAATTATCTCTAGTTTGTATTGCTTCAAATTAATGTATCATGTAAAGTTGTTAATGGATATTTTGTTTGCCTGTCCTGCTAAATGTCTAAATAGGCAGTCAGATTCCTTGTATTTTATATATTGTATTGCACATTCATGTGTATTTGTTTCATGAAAACTGACTTTTCAGCCCCAAGGCTTTGTGAGATGTGAAAGTTAAATGTATGTTTACATTATGAAAGATTTTAGATTATTTCCTTGACAGCCTCATTAAGCTCATTTTGAGATGTACAAATAAAGAACACACTCGTAATGCCATCACTTTTTCCATTTTACCTTATACCAATTTGTTGAAGCTGATCATGTTTCTCAAACATCTGTTTACTCTTGATATCTTTCCTGCAGTATCGAGACAGTTCAGCTGCAGCCAGAGGTCTGTTTGTGGGTCACTGCTGGACACCGGTGGAGCTCCAGACACATCTACTGCCTTATCTAGCCCTCATCAATGTGCCCCTCAAAAATCCAGGTGAGTTTCATACAGAATGAGAATTTGTGTGTAACGGCATGCCCTATGGAACTTTTCAGATGTCAGCAAAAAGTTGTGTTTGCATAGCTGCCAACATGTCTCAGTAGAAATTAGAAAAAGCCCTGATGGAAATTAGTAACACTGACACATTTTATATAGAACTACACAGTATTTGTTGTCAACAAAATCAATAGTAATCTTCAGTTTATAACAAGCCAAAACTAAATAAACTGAGACTGAAATCAGTAACAGTTAACAGCTATGTGTATGTGTGCATTAGCAATTTGTGTAAATTAGGAAGGTTTGCATGCTTTTTTACCATGTAACTGGGGAGCTCCTCGATTACAAGTATGCAGTAAGAATTATGCAAATATGCTGTCTATGGTCCATAAGGGATGAGGGGAGGGGTATTCTTCCCTTCTCCATATTTCCATGGTAGGGGACGTGTGTGTATGTGTGGTTACAGACCTGGGTACTGAGAAGAATCAAAATGTTTTAATCACCTCTGCAATACTTATGTACACAGATCTCTTACTAATGAAAGTCGGTATAAACTGGAAATACATTTTCAAATTAAATATTTTTTAAAGACTAAACAATACATGTAGCAAAATTTTGAAAAGCCAGAATAATATAGATATAAACTGTCATCTCCCCGGTTACAGTGGGTATATCCCACTTCCTTGATTTACATGGTTTACATGTATGTGTCTTTCTTCCTGCCTGAAAGCAATAATTTTTGTGCTTTCTTAGATGGAAAGATAATGTAATTTTGGATTTTAAAAAATACATTAAATATGAAGTTGTTGATGAATGTTATTTGTAACTAATTTTCATATGAGAGAAATATGTGGTATCTACTGATTCTACTCCCACATGCTCAACAAAATATATTAAAACAAAAAGTACATATCCTACGTTACAAAAACATTTATTGTCAATAATGATTGCAGTTAATGAAAAATACTTATGTGGCATTGAAGACAAATTGAGGATGAAATATCAGTATGAGTAATACTTGAATGGCAAACCTGTACTGAAAAATAATTCCTTTGGTGTATTGACTGTGGTTCTCTTTTTTTTACAGGCCAAATTTCCTTTCTTCAAGAGGTCACTAGATTCTCAAGACAGAAAATGGGAAGGTAAGTGTCACAGTAGCTGTATGAAGCTATAGTCAAAAGGTTGAACAGTCAGAGGTTACATACATTTTGTATATTATGTCGTTCAATATCCAAAGAAAGAAATTATAAATTTCCATGAAACCCTACTGTAATATGTATCACCACTGACAGATGGACTGATGTACTTTTGTTGCACTTCAAAGATCACAGGCACTCCATGTACTATGCCAGCAAAACTGTGGTTAACACATTCCTTTAACAGTTAAGCTGGTTAACTTTTGAGGGCAAAGGTTAAAGGTCACAGGTCATCTTTTGCATTAATATAGACAATAGTGTCCATAGCACAAAACAGGGAAGTAAAGTGTGTTGAAAAAACACAGTTTAGGTTATTGCTGAGAGGGCTGAATAGACCCATTTTATAAGTAATTCAAATTTTACGCATAAACTATTCTGACGAAGGTTGCTCTTGACAACTTGATAGCTTGCTGGACTTAACGACAACTAATCTATGCAAGTTGCATTTTCAGTATTGAAAATGTATCATCAGAACAAATAAAAGAAAAAGCTCGTCACTAGCTTTTGGAAAAGGAAACTTCTGTAGATTTAAATACATTATGAAAATGGTTAATAGACAAGGGAGGGTGGAGGCATATAACAGGTCAGGGAATTTCTGGAAAGTCAGGGAATTTGAAAATACTTTTTCCAGAAGCAAAAAGTCAGGGAATTCATCAATTTCTTCTGGAATGTCAGGGAAATCATTTATTCATGACATGTGAAAAATGACCCTTGATTGGGAGCTCGCTGGTATTGTGATGACATATTTTTTCAAGCTTTAAATATGTAAAAATGGTCATGGAAATTAGAGTTTTCTGCTCTGGAAAGTCATGGAAAAGTCAGGGAACTTTGAAAATGTGTAAGTGTACGAAACCTGATATACCATTTGACTGCATGACACTCAATTTCACTTTCTGTACAACCATTGTGGAACTTAGAATTTTCAGAGGTGACCAGATTGATTCTATCATTATGGTGTATTTTGATAATCTTTATGAAATTTTTGTCCTCTATCTTTAGACAATGGCCCAAAAAGCTTGACGAAAAAGACATTGATGATGCCACACTCGACGACGACTTCCCCAGCTCGCAGAGCTCCATCACTTCTTCGCAGAACACGAGACCGAAATTGACTCTCAACAACCAAAATACCGATGCCCTAGACTCTAGCAATACGGCGGTAGAGGATGAAGATGAAGAGGTAGTCATTGAAGAATTCGATGATGACTGACGGGAGGTATTTTTTTCCAGCTCATCCACCTTGCTTGTCATCGAGCGTAGAAGTTACTTTCCTTTCTGAGACTGACGGGAGGTATTTTGTTCCTGGTCTTCCACGTTGCTTGTCATCAAGCGTACACGTTGGTTTCCTAACTGAGGCTCAAAATGATGCAGCAGAAACAAATGATGTAGAGACAAGTGTATCTGCTTTTACATAGTCGTCAATCTGAAGAATTTGATAAGTTTTGTGGACTTAAGGTTGTCTACTTTGTGGTGATCATCAGTCTGTTCCCCATGGATGAATAGCACTCTGCTCCACATGTTGGCAAAAATTATTTTAGCCATGCAATACAGGAGAGTAGAGGGCATTTTGTACACCTGTACCACAAGGATTGAACCAAACTGACTCGCACCCATTTATCATATAGTTCTGCGTGGTATATTTGTTTCTTTTATCAGGTCAGTGATTGAAGGCTGATAGATGACCCCAGTAAAGACCAAACATGTTTCTTTATGAAAGGGGAGTACACTTTGGCCCAAGTATGGTGGACAATCATTTGTTGCCGTACCCTAAAACAATAATTTTATTGCCCATGAGTAAGACAGGCAGTTAAAGATTGTGTCAGGGATGTGCAAGTCCATTACTTCCCTTCATTATCAATACCAAACGGTAGTTTAGTACTTACACATGGTGTGTTGAAAGTTTGAGATCCATACGTCATGAATTTATTGTTTTATGAGAAAAAACTAATGACACGTTACCAGAATGTTGTTCTTTCCGTAAGTTTAAATTTTGCTCAAATTGCGAATCGCGGTTATGTGTACCGTTGCAAGACCAGCGGAGCGCACTGATTGGTTGAACGGCTAAACTCTGCACGACCTTCGGTTAACGGCTGATCGGACGATTTTGGAACGGCCCATGCACGTCGACGTCACAGATTTTGTTTTGAAAAGACGTCAGAGTCATTTGGAAAAGGTTGAAGTTTAACTGTCCAGATTTTCACCAAAACTTAATATTTTACCCCAAGTCTCTATGAGAGGTGTTTATTTATATTAATCTTCACATTGGATATGATTTCAGCTGATTTCATTCATTTAGATGTTTTTTGACGTGCAAATCAATGACACAATCTTTAAGCTATCATTTGTGTGATGATAGCATGGCCCAAAGTTGTAAGTTGGTTACCATGCCCATCTCAGCAAGCGTAAGTGTTAACCATTGGATATTTAGGCTCTCAGAAAAACGTTTTCATATTTTGTTCTATATATTCGACCTTGCTTCTGTTTCTGCTCTTCCTACATTAACCTGCAAATTTTCCCATATTTCCCACATTTTTAGAAGTATTTTTGCCCCATAAATAAAAAAAAATTAATGGAAATCAAAGTGTACTCATCTACATTTTATTATTGTATCCCCCGAACTGTGTTCGGAGGATACTATGGATTTGGCCTCGTCGCGCCGCGTCCGCCGCCGCCGCAGAGATTTCCTTGTGAGCGCTCTACTGGCTGCAGTTCTTCTCGGATCATCTTCTAATTTGGTATGAAGGTGTATTATGGTAAAGTGAAGATGTCTATTGTTTTTGGTGGTGGCGCCCTCGCGTGGTCCGTCTTTGTACACAAAAAGGTACATTTTTCAGGGTCTGCTTGTGTGCACTATACTGGCTGCAGTTCTCAACATATTTTTTTTTTAAAGTTGGTGTTGAAGTGTATCATGGTCAACTCTAGACACCTATAACTTTTGATGATGATGCCCCCCCGGGGGGGGCACTTAGTATAATTGTGTGATACGTATGTGCCGCGGTAGAGACCCCATTTTCAGCCCAAATTTCCAGTTCCAAGAAGCATGCTCAAATTTCAGCAAGTCACAGAAAAATTTAGATTTTTCCCCCCGTTCCAGGAGAACCCCGAAATTACGCCGTTTTGCTTCTGATCTTTCGCTCAAACAAAGCGCGTGGCCGAAGCCAGGAGCAATTGCCTTTCAGCAAGGCGCCCAATGCGCGCCGGAAATGTCCCGTGTGCAGTTCCAGAGCATAGCATTTTGAAGGTTTCTGAAGCCTTAGCTCGCAGTTCCAGAGACCCCCGTGCTGCCGCCAATGTTCCACCATTTATAGTTAAATTTTTATTTTTTTTATAAAAAAATTGTTTTTTTTTTTTAAAATTATTTTTATTTAAAAATTATTTAAGATTTTTTTTTAAATTTTTTTATATAATAATTTTTTTTTTGTTTTATACAAGGGTCCAAAGGTCAACCTAATAGGTCTAAGATTGCAAAAAATGCTTATATTTTCAATCTACTTTGCTGTACTCAAAGGATTTATTCAACTGTGCTGTATAGGTGTATGGTGGATCATTTCTACATGAGGCCAGCCACATTAGTGTTGGTGACAGCTGCCTCAGTGTCCGACTTGGTGAACATGTCACATTACTTGTATAATGATCTATCGGGCCACATTTCCTTGTCCGATTTTATTCCAAACTTGCTTTGGAGGTTTATTGGGGGGGGGGGGGGGGGTGTAATTTTGCGTAACAATAGTTTTCAGTGACAGCGCCTCATTGTTCCGAATTTTATAGGATGCCATGTCCATAATTTCTAATTTATCCAAAATGGGCGGTGAAGGACGGGTTCGGGGGATACATGTGCCTCGAAGGGTCCCGCCCCCGCCGAGTGCCTCTAGTTTTAGTATAAAATATGCAAGGTTTTGCCATAAATAATGTTGAGTGCCAAAAACAAAAAGAAGAGATTAGTGCTGCATGTAGAGTTTACTCTTTGACAGTGATGAGTGTAAAATTGTATCAGGCAAAGCTTTAATCTTTGTCGATATTTCCCAAATCCATTTTTCATACCATTTGTTTACTGAAATAAGGAAATTTTTTTAGTTAAGTGTGCTTCATGATGTAACAAAGATGATTATTCTACATTCTAACATTCTAGTATGAATTGTAACAAATACTGTAAAAGTGGATATTTTCATGCGATTAATTTTTCATGCTGGCAGAGTTTGGTGAAATTTTGCATGTTTTATTTCATGGACAGCCAAAGTAGGGCAAGCAACCACACGAGGCACAAGGCTACCTCAGTAGCTTGCCACGAATGCACACACTATCCAAATCAAGTCCAAACACAAAACAAGAAAAGCAATAATCAAAGAATAAGCTTTGCAAGAATATTTATGTTTTTTCGTGCTGACATTGGCAAGCAAGTAATGTGTGAAAATTTCCTCAATGTGAAATATTCCACATTTACAGTACTAGTTTTGGCATACCAATGTTTAAACCTTACACAAACTCATGACTGTAGTAAAAGATCTGATTACTTTCACTATTTCACAAGTCTGATGATCAGACTACAATTCTAATGTCGAGGAACAACATTGTTAAACATCTGTTGTCAAGTGTCACAACTGAAAAGATGAACTATGGAAAGTTAGAGGTAAGTGACATGATTGTGGGTAGTCCTCAACTTAGGCTGAAACTACTCCAGAACTAAGTAAACTGTGCAAGGATTCTCCTGTGAAAACCTTGTACTCAAACGTTCACTCATTGTAAAATAAAAAAATGTCAATATCCCTCTTGGCAGGCAAACCTGCTGTGTGGCTCTCTATGGGTCCTATTTTTATTGTGCCCCGATAGAGTTAAAATACTACTATGTTCATGCTTGATTCTCCTTAAGTAAATAAATTAGAGACAAATCCTTCCAGCTGGGAGATCCACTCCAGCTGGTGTATAGTTGGTATATATTTCAAATCATTTGGTTCTTAAGGCATTTTCAAGTGTTCCCGATCATGTCACTAACCTTTATATTCTGATATAGTGCACTCTCGTTATAAAGAACACTGATATAATAAAATTTCATTATAAAGAAGTAAAATCTCTGGTCCCATATCTTGGATTTCCTTTGTATTTTATTGTTTGTGCAGCCCTGATATAAAGAAATTTTGTTATAAAGAAAAAATATTGTGGGTCCCAGGGACTTCTTTATAATGAGAGTGCACTGTATTTGTTTAAAATCACAAAAAGTGGTAAATGTTGGTACAGAATTCTTGTGAAACAAAATCAGTTTGTTAGTATTGGGTGTAATCCCTGTTTGGGATATGACGGCTGCACAAATATACTAAAGTGTAACAGAATTGCAGTACAGAACTTTATAACAAGTACAACTTGTTGACTGAATGTGCTAATCAAATGTGGAAAGTTAACTTATTCCCTGTATTAAGTACAGTACTACTGTACAGTCTGTACTACATGATTGAACTATTTGTACTACTGTATTAAAGGGGGGAAAAAATCTTCACATGAAGAGTTGAATGTGTCCTTAGATGTAAAAAAAAATGTAAAAATATAGATTTTATAGGTCGGAAATTAGAAAAGCTGCGTGAAGAATAGTTTCTATTGATACAAAAAATATTTGCAAGTATTCATTGTAAGACAATTGAGTATGTGTATGTTCTGATCTTCCATGCATGTGCCTTGCATAGTCATTTAGTTTTGTATTTTGCATGAAATGCAGTGCAAGCATCAGTGGTGCTTGGTAACAAATATACCTACAGAACAGAGTCAATCTAAGTGTTGCATTTTGTGATAAATGTAGAATTATTTCATGTGCTGAACATAAATTTTGCACAAAAATAACCCAAGTATTTTCTTGTCGAAACATGAGATGGCCATAAATTCGTCCACAATCATTACAAATGATTACTAGTAAGGCCACTTTATTTTCATATAAACATAATTTTATTTTCAAAGGCAAATACTGAACACTCTATGCGTTCATACAAAGAAAAAAAATCTTCTTTTAAATAATTGTGCAACAGCTCAAAAGGTTCTTACAATAATGTGCTACAATTGCATTTCCTGTAAAATTTTGGTCACTTTGCAGCTTCATTTCTATGCTTTATTCTTTAAAGAAACACAAAATTATGTAAAACCTTGTAATATATTTATTCAGCCACATGTACTGAATAAAAAGAAAAACATTAAATTATCTTCATATCCAGTGAGACTATTTTAAATGTCTGTGGGTTTTGTGTGAAGAGTGTGTTGAGAATTTATTAGTGAAACTTTCTGACATGATGATGTGAATTTACTATTGGACCCTTGAATATCATGTAACTTCCAAGGAGATTGATAATATATAATTCAGTGATCCAGACATTTAGCCTCCGACGGCGACAGTTGTTCAGTGACAATATCTCAGGAAAACAAAGAAGTTAGGGTTGCCATTGCGTTTCCAGTCAGAATTAGGTTAGGGTCAGGGTTTGAGGTGAGGAGAATTGTCGCCAGAGCAAAATGTAGCAATATTTAATTCTGTCAACATGCATTTCGCGTATAATTTTTGCTTTCTTCATTGCATGAAGCAGTCAGAAACCTCAGAAAAATGAAAAAGGTGCAGTTCTACAAAACTGTAAAGTATATAGAATATGCGCATCTCAGATTTCACAAGTATTTTAATGGGTTGCGGTAGGGTGGGTATGGGTTAGGTGGGGTGTTTAGGGTGGGAAGGTAACTTGTTCAATGCCACATTGCCACTTTAAGAAGGTGATTATATAATCCACAACTTTTTTTAAAAATATTTATATATGATTGTCCAACACTTTATTACATTGTATAATCTCTGGGGATTGTCAATATCTCTAAATAACAGTCAGTTAAGCCCTTACTGCTATGCGGTATTTGGGCTTCCACGAAAGATACTGGGGGAGGGGGGCCCGCGCCTCGGCAGGCCCCCTTATGATCTCGGCCGTCGACGCGCAATCGTGATGAAATTGACACGCACGTCGGCCCGCCACGTACTCTAATCAAAATTGTGTTGTTTTTAAAAAAAAAAATGTTTATTATTGCTAATTATATTGCGTGATTTATAAGTGGAAATCAGTCTCTTTTGCTCTAGTAGAATAATACCACTAATAAGCTCCAATTGTGCTAATTTTTGTCTAGAATACTCTTATATAGTGTTTTTAGAAAATGTACCAACTATAAATTGACGATATCTAAACTCCTATTTCCTTATGTATTTTATTGTTTTTCAATTATGTATTTTCTTTGTTTTTTCGCTGGAAATTTGTCGGCCGACACTGTTTGCGATCATATATAGCATAAAATTTAAATCAATTTGAATCAGTCAATAGCAACTAGAATACGTCAATGACGTAGCGCTCATCGGCATCTCGCCAACATCTATATTACCGAAAATTTCATGTGGTAAAATTTATATACTGGTGAAAAGATTTAAAATATTGATGTCCGAAGCGAACATGAATATAAAAAAATTACGAGCGATGCTGAGAAAAGATTATTAGTTTCATGCCCTGGAAGGGACAGAAGAAAAAACTAATAATATAAAAAACTAGAGCAATTCGGGCTGCTGCGCAGCCGTTTGGGGTATGCCTCGCATCCCCCGTCCAATTCCAAACTGTATGAATGATACGAGTTCATCATAAGACTTGACCGCTTTCAAACTCTGTAAAAATCTTATCTATGCCCCATAATACATACTTCACCCAAATTAATCATTGATCCGATAAGCCGTCCAAGTTAATGTTGTAAAGATATTAACGTATGGCCGTCCTCGTGACTTTTGACCTTTGACCCTTAAACCCCAAATATGATCAGTTATTGGGTACCTTATAACACTACTTCCCCAAGTTTACATAATATCCGATAAGCCGTTCTCATGTTTGTGGTAAAGACAACTATAGTATTTAGAGCCTTGTGACCTTTCATACCTTTGACCATTTAACCCTGAAAATCTGATTCTGTTTCATTGCGTACCTTATAATACATACTTCACGCAAGTAACATCAAAATCGGAACAGCCATTTCTTTAAGTTAACATGGTAATGAGCCCAAATCAGAATCTATCAGGCTCGTGACCTTTGACCCTTCGACCTTTCAACTTCCAAATCTATCAGTTTTCATTTGGCGATGCCGTATAATACATATTCAGCCAAGTTACATTTCAAATCCACATGGCTTCTGAAGATATCTGTGGTAACTAGCCAAAATCAGACATGTATTTAGGCCCTTGATGACCTTTGACCTCTGACCTTTCAACCCCAAAATTAACAGTCATTGTTGCATCATAATACATTACTTACCCATGCTTACATCAAAAATCCAAACCGGCCATTTTACAAATCTATCGCACTGGTAACGAGCCCAAGCCAGACATATTTTAGGCCGGTGACCTTTGACCCTTTTTAACCTTTGACCCCCCCAATCTAATCAGTTCATTGTTGCTTATAATACAACTTCACCCAAGTTCATCAAAATCGACGGCTTGCACAGTTATCACCGGTAACGAGCCCCAAATCAGACATATTTAGCGCCTATGACCCTCTTGACTTTGACCCCCAATCTAATCAGTTCATTGTTAGCTTTTCATGAATACATACTTCACCAAGTTACATCAAAATCCGGACCGGCCATTCACAAATTATCGCTGGCGGTAAACAGCCCAAGACAATGTTCACGAATATTTTTAGGCCCGGTGACCTTTGACCTTTGGACTTTCAACGCCCAAAATCTAATTCAGTTCGATTGTTGCTTCATAATACATACTTCACCCAAGTTACATCCAAAATCTGATGCGGCCGGTTCACAAGTTTATTCGCGGTCACGAAGCACCAAATTAGACATACATTGTATTTTAGGCCCTGTGACATTTGGACCTTTTACCTTTCACCTTCCAAAATTCTAATCAGTTCATTGTTGCCCCCTAGTATCATACTTGCGTCTAAGTTACAATCAACATCCGATCAGCGGTTCTTAAAGTTATCGCGCGTAACGAGATCCAGGTAACGGAACGGACGTGACGGACGTACGGACGGCGGTACGGCGGACGGAACGGACGCCGGACGGACAACCCGAAAACATAACTGCCTCCGGCCAACTTCGTTGCGGAGGCATAAAAATAATAATAACTACCATGAATAATTATATATGATTGCATCCCCGCGATCCCTTCGGGGCTCCATATCTGATTTTTTGTTGTTGGAAAAAGCACATTTGAAGTGGAACCAAATTAATAGGTACTCGATATGATAAGAACTGAATATAACATTTCTGTTTATTTTTGAATGAATTTGCTACAATTACCATAATTAATTAATGGGTAGAACAGCTTAAAAAATTCTGGGTTAGAAGTTTTAGTTGTACCAAGCTTAGCTCTTACCAGATAAGGCAAACTAAATCAAATTGGTTGAGAAATGAATGGAGAAGAAGCATTTCTTTTTAAATTTTATTTGTGCATTATTGAATAAAATTTGCATAAATTTGCATTAATTGATTTAATTTTAAAATTTGCATAATTGATTAATTTTTCACAATTTTGGTAGAAGTCTTGAAGCCCCCACTAGCCCTATCAGATCAAACAAACAGAATGAAAATCGGTCAAGAAATGTGCAGAGAAGAAGCAATTTTGTTATTTTTGGATTTAATTTGCACAAATTATCTATACATAATTAATTAATGGAGTAATAATTTCAAATTCTGTGTAGAAGTTTAATGTGCATAACTCATGCCCTACGCAAATAAAGTAATCACAATTAAATTTTTGGACTTGAGAAATGAAGGAGAAGCATTTTTTGTGATTTCGCAAAAAAATTTGGCCATAAATTTGATAATTGATTAAATTTTAAATTTGCTATACATTGATTATTTTCAAAATTTGTGCAGAAGTCTTGAAGCCCCCACCGTAGCCTATCAGATCAACAACAAAACATGAATGAAAATTCGCGTCAAAGAAATGTGGGAAAAGAAGCCAATTTTTGTATTTGGGGATAATTTGCATAAATTACCATAATTAATCAATGGAGTATAATTTCAAATTTCTGTGCTACAAGTTTAATGTGCATTACTCAGCCTACCAAATAAAGCAATCAAAATCAAAATCGGGCTTTGAGAAATGATAGGAGAAGAAGCATTTTTTGTGATTTCGAATAAATTTTGCATAAATTAAAAATATAATGAATTTCACGATCTCTGTGTAGAAGATTTTAAATCCCCACTAGCCCTATCATATGAAACATCAGAATCAAAATCGGTGAGAAATGACGAAGAAGAAGCATTTTTCAAAACTGTGGACGGAACGGACGGCACGGAGAAGGACGGCGTTCCATACGGACGGATACGGAACGGACGGCACGGGACGCCGGACGCACCCATGGCATAAGCTCATCGGGCCCTTTCGGGCCGGATGGTAAAATATTTCATACATTTATGATTTTTGGCCCAAAACACAATTTATATTGAAATTGTACATCGAAATCACGATTTTATTGAGCAATTTGGTTGCTAACATGACATTTACAGAAATTTTGCGTAACTCTTGCGAACCACTGACCCGGACATCATGAAAAATGGATCTAATAAGATGCGGGAGATTCGAAGGAAAAAGTGCTGAAATGTCACGGCGAGAGCTTTTTGCGTTGCAGATATATCGCGCCAAACACGTCGAGGGGGGTGGGGGGGCTTCCAGTGCAGTTAGGCGTTAACTTGCGTGCATTAATAAAGGTATGACCATACTAAAAATAGATTTCAAACATGTTGATATTTTGACAAGAAAGCTCAGGAAGCAAGGAATGTGAAAATCCTTGATTAAATATACGTTGCTGATTTGGATTTGTGCTGCACCAGAATGCTATACTCGAACAAGTTAAAACTTCTAACACATTTGAAATCAACCGCAAGTAAGCTTCTTTATTTCAACAAATCAT
>JZLH01S0598580.1:21924-36772 GCA_001188425.1 Eucidaris tribuloides
CCTCCACCCAATCCCCCAAGAGTGAGTCCACCTGCAGATGTCGTCGTGGTTGAAGGGTTGCCAAACTTGAATCCTCCTGCAGCAGTGCTGGCTTGTGTGCTTGCAGCAGGTGTACCAAAAGTAAGGCCAGCTGGTTTGGCTGTAGATCTGCAATGACCGATAAAAAAGAAGAAGAAAACAAAGAGTTAGTTTGATTTGAATAATATGGACAATTGTAGCCAGTATTGTTACCACGCCCGGCGGAGCTACCTTGCTTTCAAAATCTCCGCCTGGTACTCAGTCATGGTAAATTTCAGCCTTGCTGCCCGCCACATATTTCTTATCCCCACTTGGACCCCCAGCCATGAGGGGCGATAGCTTCGCTTGCTTCGCTCGCTACACTTCGCGATCACTATTTACCTGGTTTTAAAATCACTCTGGTGACAAAGTGATTGTAGTATTTCCTTTTTGTGTCTTGTTTTTCTTAAGTATTGCATTCTGGATGTGCCCAATATATGTTCTCTGTACATACTTTCTTCTGTTAAACATAATTTGGGTTTTCTACGGAATAGCGGATTGACGTCATCCTATAAAAAAAGAAGGATGGAGGCTCAACTTCCCTCTGTTTCTAAGGATGTTTCTGGCCTCAAATCGCTAGGGAGCGCGTTTGGGAGCTCAGGACCGTGAAAATCGGGTTCATCGTCAAAAAGGGGGTTGAGTTAGTTAATTCTACTTACACTTGTCATAAAACAGGAGATTCAGTTTCTTGCAAAGAAATAAAGCCTGGAAAAGAGCAGAGTTCCTTCGTCCTCTCTGACTGTCAGCCATTTTGTCATCGCTCGCTAGCGTGATGCACGTGTTCGAACAATAGGGGGCATTACACAATGTTTACTGGAAATTAGTTTTGTTCAAGGCTTTGAGTTATTCGAACTTCAAGAGACCTGGCAATGTGAGTCAAATATCATACAAAATCATTCCGGTCTTCTTCTCACATACCACATTTCTCTGATTCTTGTTCGTTTGATAAAAATAAAGAACCGGTATGTTTGGGCAAAAATATTGGCCAAAACACGAGTAGTCACCGATCATTTCCGTACATGATATGATCTTCTACTAGAGTAGAAACGAATGTTTGAAGACTACACGACACTACGATCTCATCCAGAAAATAAACAAACACGACATTCGCCTTATGCGCATGTGCACAATCCTGCATTGACTTTGCGTGTGATCGTTTCTGATCCAGAAACATCGTTGTGATTTGACAAGCTGCCAAATTCATCACTAAATATTATCTTCCTAGATGGGTAAGTCTAGGTTATCAATACCAAAATTAAATAGTTGTAGTAGTTGAGTTGATTTAGCATCAGGCATAAAGAGTAGGCAATGCCTAACTAAAAAAAACACTGGGGGTTATGTGCCTTACCGTTACAGTATCTGTGCACAAAAAATTTACCTATGCAAACCTAATGCTATTTGAAAGCCTCTCGTGACAGAATTAAAAAATTTCATTTCCCCAGGATTCGGTGGACGTATTACCGTGCGCAGTGATAACATTCCAGGAATTTTTGGTTGACAACGGAAGTCACAAAACGTCACGAAAATCCTGCTCTCTGATTGGATATCCGCCCAACCATAAAATCCCCCATAATTTCTATCGTATTTACATATCTTTATATTTAAAACAAAATTTACATAATTTTTTGCTGTATTATGTAGTCATGTAGGTGGCTGTCTACAGAATTAATAATATTGAATTAACGTTAACATCCGTACTGGTAAAATCGCCACTTTGAGTGAATGTTTGTGTTACCTTCTATTATAATGACTTCAGCCTGGAAATACGAGTCCTAGTTGTAATCCTTGATATTTTTTCTTCCTAATCCACCTTAATTTATATCTCCTGGAAGTTGAAAATATTTCCAAAACATCGTTTCATTTCTTGCCTCCGTTACTGGTGAAATGTTTGATTCGGTGTCGTTGATCGCCGACGCGTGTTATGTCAATGCAACTAGCGTGCGGGACTGTGCGGTGCGAACGCTGTACAAACCCTATGGCAAAATTGTTAGATGCGCATAACACCTGAACACGTAAAGAATAGCCATTGCGCAATTAATTGATCGCGATCTGGCTCATTCACAATACACGTGTTCGCGCGAATTCACCACCGCATTTTTTAGCAGGCTTAATCGCCAGTTTTGCAATATTTGTTTAATGTAATATCGCCAATATATTTTTTGATTTATGATAATTGAAATTTGGTATTTTGTGCATTTTGAGATAATACTTAGTAAAAGTGTGCTGAAAAAGTTGAGTGCAAGTCAGCCATTTTGTTGTATCACATGCGTGAACATGAGTGTGTATGATCACACCTACTACGTATGTGGTGCAGGATATGGCCCACATACACACAACTGTAACTAATTTTTAATGGGGACTTTTTTGTGATGCCATTTGCTATGCCATCAGTGATCGTTTTTGATCCAGATCCTATAGCAAACCTGCTGCCACAAAAAAAAATCCTCCATTGGGCAGTATAGCTCTGGACTATGTGTGTGTATGATTCAATGGTCTGAGACGGCTTTGGGGCGGTACTACACAATCGCGCGTGTTCTTTAATTTAGTGCTCCAAAAAATTTTCCCGGCCCTCTCTTCCGGAAGGATTTTACTTTGATTGGATCGATTTAGTTAATCAACTCAAATTATCGGTCTTGCCGGGCAACCGCAACGCCCACACAGCGCAGCTGCGACTTCCATTACCTGTTTATTGACTCGTTTGTTTACGTTTTCCGCTGTCCTTGTGAATGAAATTCCTTGGCGAGTTACCATTTTGAAATCTGAGCTTTGTATCTTTTAAGACGGTGTTATAGCACATGTAAAAAAAAAATTGTACCGATTTTATACTGCTTAAATATTATTATAAACAAGTGTAAAAAAAATTACCAATCATTTGTTGTCGGAGTATCAAAAAAAAGCAAAAAAAAACTAACATTTAGATGATACAGTTTTGAAATTTGTTTGAGGGTCTTTTACCATAGGCTAATCCGATTTTCTCATGCATTGACAAGCTTCCTACCATAGCCACGCCCCCATGTTGTTCGTTATATCCCATATATGGTTCTAATGCGTTCGTATTCAATGATTGGTAGTCCTGTTCAAAGCTCTGCTGGCAGCTTGTGTGTATATTAAGTTAAACAAACATGAATATCTATGAATGCCGGACTCAAGCAAATTTCGTCGATCGCGTGAAACTGAAGTTGGAGTTTCGACGGAATGCACAATGAAAATCTGTAATTAGACAGGTTAGATGTTTGTATTGATGAAGAATACTTTGAATACGTCTTTAAAAGATGTTTAGAGTTGTCAGCGGATAAGTAGGCCTATCACTTTCATCATTCATTCATTCATTTTATGTTACAATGAAACTATCAACTTCGGTGCAAATGATTACTTCATTGCGTCTGCAACGCACACTACGAAAGATGGCATGCGCAATGCGTGGCCGGGCCACAATGACGTGCCAATTTGAATTGCCATTGTCGCTATACCTTTGAAATACATCGTCTGGAAATTTACGATGTAAATCTACTGTGCGTGGTTTTTGAAACTATCGGCGAGTAGGGCAGAAAGTGATTCAATAACAGTCTTTTATAATTTCACTTTGGTATGTCCAAAATCACTTCAAAACTTATTATTTTCATCATTCATGTACTACAGACCAGACAGGGGCGGGCGGAACCGGGGGGGGGGGTCGGCAGCTGGAGGCACTTGCCCCCCCAAAATTGCGGAAGCAAAAAAATTGCCCCCTTGTTTTGTCAAACGAAATGTGCCCTTTGCTGAAATTGACTCACGCCCCTTTTTCAAATAAAATGTGCCCTTTGCTGAAATTGATGCCTTTTTTAGTCTACTTTTTTTGATCATATTGACTTCTTATACATTCATTTTTATTTTATAAAGAGTTACAAAGACATAATTTTAAGGTGAATTATATTCAACAAGCATTTTGTGCCTAATAAGGGCATTAGGCATCTCCTCTAACTGCCCTCATGTAGTAGCAAACTATATGCCCATGCTACTGTTTCCTCACCCCCCCCCCATTTTAATGTGAAGGCAATTAATGCTTTTTTCTAAGTTTGGAATTGCCTTGTCTTGCGTTTAAACCCATACTGAGTGCAGTGAAAACCTGTTATATACGCACATTCGTCACTGAAGTGATTTTCTTTATATTTTGTTATTGTTTTATTCTATTGTATTTGCTCTAACTGTCTGGATTTGGGCACATAATAGAGAATAAAAATACTTTGTTCAAAGAACAGAGCACATTATTGTACTAGAAGGGCATTATTGCTTCTCTTATAGAACCGTCTGCGGCTTGCAAACATTGGGCACTCTCTCAATTTTTTTTTTTCGCTGATTACATGCCCTATTTTATTACTCTTCAAGCGATAAAAATGTTTTTTCGGCCCGGGGGGTGGGGGGGGGGGGGGTCGCTCTCCACACGGCCTGCTACGCCACCCGCGTCCAGAAAAAAGCGTCGTAAGCGTTCCCTTTTCCAGCCGTCGGCTTCATATTTCAAATAACATATCTCACATCATATCCAAATCCATCATCCTAGCGATCTCTTCACATCACCTACCTGTCGTCGACAGTCTTTTGGAAAAAGGGGTAAGCCTTTTTCGCACCTGTTCAGGCTGGCAATCGCCACTTAGGGTACCTTTTCTTCACATGTCACGCCATTTAGGGATAATAATTTGGTTATGTAGATCACGCCATTTAGGGGTGCAAATTTTGTGTGGATCTAATAACATCTCCAACATGAGCATTCGATGATTAGGAGAATTATTTATGAATTGTTAAGTGAACCTCTTCGGGTTGTGCAATGAACAATAATGTTTTAGATGAGAAGAACACTTGGATGGGGTATCAAATTAGTTGATTTCATTGTTTATGCCACGTAGGGTATCAAATTAGTGGATTCCCTGTTCACGCCACTTAGGGTATCAGAATAAGTGGATTTCCTGGGAGTCACGCCACTTAGCTTTTCTGATTTGTTATGCCATTTAGGGTTGCAAATTTGGTTATATAGGTTACGCCGTTTAGGGTGCATTTCTGAGGTTGTTGGACACGGGTGGGAGACAGACCGTGTAGAGAGCGACCCCCCCCGGGGATTTTCGTGAGGTAACTTTCCTACGGTCGCCTTTTCTTCTCTTCAACAAAGAAAATCACCTCGTAAGGAGAAGAATGCCCCTTTTTCTTCAGCAGAACTTCAAGTATTCGCAATGTGCATCATGACTTTGTAATTTATAGCGAAACTAGTTTATCATCTCTGCCCTCATTTACGTATTTGCTCATTCAATCTTATGGATTCGTTTGATGTTCTTCATCTTTTTAACACACTGCACAAATTCTGAGTTGTAATTAGCGCCAGAACAGACCACAAAGCGAGTTTTACAAGCTAAAATTTCCAATTTTTCCAAAACCGCTCGCTCGCGAGGGAGATATATGTATATTTCATGTTTTAATGATCAGAAATCCCCTTCAAAAGGGTTTTTCTGAAGTTACATTACCGTGAAGAAACAGCTACTTCAAGCAGAAAAGTTTGATCTAGACAGATGTTCTTTATCTTTTTTTTTAAATACTACAAAAAAAATCAGTGCTGTAATTAGCGCCAGAATAGACCACATTGCGAGTTTTACAGCTTAACATTTCTAAATTTTCTCAAACCGCTCGCTCGCAGATCATGTGTAGGCCTATAGATCTCATGTTTCAAATCGGAACCCATTTTACAAAGGTTGGGTTCGAGTTAGATTGCCGCTCAAAACAGCATCTTCAAGCAAACACCTAACCTGATGGTGAAAATATCAGCATGCTCCCAATGCCCCTTTTGACATATAAGTGCCCTTTTTTGGCTTTGCCCCCCCAAACGAAAATACGTTCCGCTGCCCCTGCCCAGTGATATCAACTGTGTTAATTGTACCAAAGTTTTAACCATGTTTTCTGTGGTGTTCACGACCACCCTAATATTAATTGACATGTAAGATGCGCTCACTTTGACAGAAGGAAAGACTTTATCACCCGTCGGCGACACTACCAGCAAGCATGGCGATTATACCTTAGCGGACGCACCCGTAGAACTATGGGGTAATACAGTGCAAAAGATGCTGTATTACCCCATAGCTCGGCAACCGTAGCCAGACAATCTCCCTTTACAATGCGGGACACCCTCGCCGGTCATCCACAGCGCACGGCAGAAATCGCACCCACACTCCGTTGATACCAATGCTTGAATTAGCACGCACAGCACGTGCGCCCGTCAACCAAGCAAAAGTCGCCCGAAGGTTGTCCACCGAGATTTCACTGAGCTGGCGACTGTATCGGTAAGTTGAAATTCAAATTTTAAACTAAAAATCAAACGTTTGAAAGGACTTTTCCATTGAAATGTAATAAATTACGGCTTTTGCACAGTACATAAATTTTTCATTTCACAAAATACATGTCTTGCAGCAAACAGCGGTCCAAACCACGGCTACCGCGAGCGATCGAAAAGGCGGCGGACTTCACCACGCACGGGTTGCTCCCAAGCGTGAGTGGACGTTAGATAGACCTTCATCCATATAATTGAGGTAAGTGCATAATTTCTTTTTTCCCCTTTAATTTGGGGTGCTATGGCTACCCCAATTCTACCCCATTTTATGTCTGCGTATACTTTTAGTAGTTTTACACGCACTGCACCTGGGCTCCGGCCCTACGGGCCGGAGCTCCCTGGGATAGCCGTGATCGTGACAGCCCGCACGCTTCGCACGGCGCGGCCTCACACACAGACATGCAGAAAGTCATTCGACACTGTCAGTTAATGACTGAGTGTGTGCTACTGACACAATCAATTGAGACGTTATGCGGAATAAAATATAAATTACTGAATAATGCATATTATTACCCTGTATTTCCAAATGAAAATCCTCCGGAAGCAGTTGCACCTGCACTTGTCGAACCAAATTTGAATCCACCTGTGCCCGCCATCTTGACTTCTAAAGTTTTCGGATAACCTGTACATCGCGCAAATTGTTTTCCTACATAAGCACAGATAATGGAGTATGACTCGCCAAATCCTGGATTTTCCACCCCCTTTTTTTTGGGGGGGGGGGTGGGGCAAGGGCGTCGCTACCGGGCATGGGTTGTGTGATAAACACCCCCATTGGGTCGGAAAGTTTTCGGATCATTTGCGAAATTCTGTGGGGTAAATCGGAAAACGGAGGACCCCTCCCCTTTTTGCCGACTTGTCGCCCCACTCCCAGGTATCAGATAGGGTTCTGTCCCAGGGGTAGGGGCAGGGGCGTCGATCCATGTTTGGTATGGGGGAGGGTGACAAAAGTGAAAAAATGTCAAAAATTTTCGGCGCGCTTTGCGCGCCAAATTGCAATGCAGAATTTTGTTTTAATTATGCTTGCATTGCGTATTATGAATTTTTCAAGTTCTCAAAATTATTGAGGGGGAGGGGCAAATCGATATGTTTGTCCCCCAATATTTTCATGGGGGGAGGGCGAGTGCCCGGCCCCCCAGGATCGACGCCTCTGGCCTGGGTAGGGGGGAAGGGTAGGGCAACGCCATTACAATTAGACACCATGCTCGTGGATGGACCTTCAAAATGGACCCTAAACAAGTATAGGCTAATTATCCTTCGATCTAGATAGGGAACAAGTATTTTAAAATCGAAAGTACCATTTTTCATAAGTATACCCCCCCACCTTTTGCGATTTTGATACCCCTTCACTGTACGCGGTACATTTTTGTTTCAATTGGCGTGGTGTTCACCTGTAGTGACTGTGCCCCCCCCCCCCCGATTTCTTGAAATTATAGGATTTGATTTTTTTTTTTGTCGATTTCTCACCGACGGGTAGGCCTATACAGGATTCGGGTAAAACCTGTTGGATCTGAGTGAAGGATTTTATCGGGTACACCCTTGGATACACTGCACCATTCAAAAAGTTATAGCGACGTCGGGGAGGGGGGGGGGATTTGGGATATCATCAAGACCTGTAACGAAAGAGACGCCAGATATAAGCCAAATTAATGTTGGTCATATGGGGCTTACGACAAATTTGCGAAAAGGGTAGAACATTTTAGTCTAACCAGCAATGTTTTGAGAAAAAAAAAGAATCAAATGACTTCGAACTGAAAAGGAGTTTTTTCAGATGATATATTACAGGAATTCCTGATAAAAAACCTCTGTAGATTGAATCTATTATAGGCCTCATATTGGCCATTGGCTAACATTTACCACAGTTAAAAAAATGTGAGCTACATAATCCTCCACGCTCCAAGCCCTCCAAGTGTCTTTGATAAGGTCTAAAAGTAAGCCCTGAAAAAATTGTATTTCAAAATGTTTATTTAGTGCTACAAAAAAGTGAAAATCGTAAGTTGACCGGATTCACCTGCCCATTTCCTCCCATAGACTTACTGTGTGTGGATCTAGGCTATTTTTTACTCGCCCCGAGTACTAATTGTTTATTCATTCATATCTTGCCAGTGGCAGCATAAATTTCCAAACTTTTGTATTTTAGGGTACTACAATAGTCCATTCAAACACTACTATGTAGCTCAGAAAGCAAAGTTTGACAATTTTTTTTTAATTTGAAGCTCCACAATGTTAGCCTATTACTTTAAGCAAGGGCGTTTCTAGCGGGGGGGGGGGGGTAAGGGCGGGAATTTGCTGGGTATTGCGATTTTGCAGGAAATAACGGAGGACTTAAAATAGATACTACTGTATATTTATTTTTTGCTTGTCGACTTGCCGTCCGTTGGGTACACGAAAGATTCTGTCGGGAACCCCCATTGAAGAGGTTTCAGAAACGCCCCTGATTTTGAGGCAGATCTGCTGATCTAATTCACAGCAAGGAAAATAAGATGATTCACACACACACACATTTACCATCCAGTTGATAAGGGCAATAAAGCGCTGTATATAGTTTCAAATGATTAATAATAATAGTAATAATCATAGCAGATAAAGAAACATATGGCACTAAACAACAAATATTAGTAACAGCTAATGATGATGATGATGGTGATCATGATCATGATGCTGCTGCTGATGATAATAATGATAAAAATATAAAACTCCTATTCAAATTATCATGGGCGTTAATCCGGTCCGAGGGGTGGGGAGGGGGATGATCACAATATTAAGCTGGAATTTCCAAATACATGTAACTGGGCACATCCAAAAATCAAGGGCTATTGTTAAAGGCCCACTGTCGAGGGTCAACTCAACACAGAGATGATGAGAATTATAGTTCTGAAACACAGGCACACATGTTCATGAACATGGACTGTTGCACAGCCATAATAGTCTACACAATGCAGGAGGAAAACAAATGCTACACCGCCGTGGCTGTTTTCGTTGCAGTATGGGTATCATTAGTGCGCCCTTTTGATTAGTTTAGTCAAAAAGAAGGCGTTGTTCCATTATGTCATGACAGTGGGCCTTCAAGAAGGGGACACCTTCAACATACAAAATATAATATACCACTCAAAGCATTGGCATTTACCCTAACCTGTGATTACATTTTGAGTCTATAAAGCATGAAACTTTACAGTTGGGCTTGATGACCTACATGTATAATTTCACTGTGTGAGCGAGTGAAGCGAAAAAGAATTTGTCTAGCGTCTGTGAAGCTGCATGGTGCAACGTCTTATAAAGCGGAAAATGGTTCTCAGAATGAGAGACTGAAAAGACCTTCAAACATTAATGCAAGCAAGGGTAGCAAGCCAGCCTCAGGAAATTAAAGTAAGTTAAGTCCATCAGGAAGAATTACTACGGGGCACAATTTATCAGATATTTCAAGCGAGACTCATCAGAGACCCCATTATTACTTAGCAAAAGTGGCCTTAGAATTTGAATAGAGGCTAAAACGGACAATTTTCTTGTGTGAAATGGAATAAATTAAACCCATCCCGCTCCTATGTGGAACATCGGGCGGCGCGCCTATCTCCATTTCAATAACCCTATATTATGCACAAGACAGTTCGACTACAGAGGGGGGGGGGGGGGGGGGGGGGGTAGTCCTTCTGGTAGTTCCATGGCGTTTAACATCCACCATCTAGATACCGAGCGCGCAGCTAGAGGCAGTATACCATTTTCATAATGGTCTTTGGTAAGATCCGGTCGGGGCTCGAACCTGCGACCTCCCGGACCACAAACGGACGCAGTACCACTGAGCCAACTCGCCCCGGAAAGGGAATATGGGAACATAAAAGAAGGCATTCATATTTAGAAGGGATCATTTTAATGCAAATAATTTAAAGGTAAATGACATGATTGGGGATAGTACTCAACTTGGGCTGAAACTACTGTAGAATCAAGTAAACTATGCAAGGATTCTCCTGTGAAAATCTTGTAGTCAAACGTTGACTCATTCTAAAATAACTAATAAATCAATATCCCTCGTGGCAGGCAAACCTGTTATGTGGCTCTCTATGTGTCCAATTTTTATCGTGCCCCGATAATGTATGTTCATGCTTGATTCTCCTCAAGTAAACAAATTACAGTCAAATCCTTCCAGCTGGGAGATCCACTCCTGCAGAGGCGTCGATCCTGTGGGGGCAGGAGGGCGATCGCCCCCCCCCCCCAATGAAAATATTGGGGGGGGGGGCAAACATATTGATTCCCCCCCTCCCTGCCAATAATTTTGACAACTTGAAAAATTCATAATATGCAATGGAAATATATGTTTTAAAAAGCATTGGAAAGCACTATAAGACCATTAAAGGCAGTGGATGTCATTTGCAAACATCCCTGCAGACCAGGAAAAGGTAACCCATGCCCTTACGCTATTGATGAAGGGCATGTGTGTGAAATCTGGAAGTCAGTAATTACCTAGAATTTCAAAAATGTGGAAGAAAAACAATAACCGTTTAGTGTACGTTCTATGCTGGGAATTTTTTCCTCGCGAGAAAAAAAATCAAATCAGAGTCTAACGGTCACTATAATTCCACTAAAACTGAGTTTCCAGCTCCTATATTTTGATAAAGGTTCCCAGATGGCATTTTCTTCTAAATGCCATTGTATTCACACAATGTTAGTTTTTAGGCATGCAAAAGAGATCCTTTAAACATGGCATAAAAATACTATTAAACATACAAAATTGTCAAATTTCTGTATTATAGTTGGCGCGCGGAGCGCGTCGAAGATTTTGGGCATTTTTTTTTCACTTTTGCCCTACCAATCCGAAACATGGATCGACGCCCCTGCACTCCAGCTAGTGTATAGATGGTACATATTTCAACTCATTTTGGTTCTTGAGGTATTTTCAAGTGTTCCACATCATGCACTAACATCATAATTATGAAAAAGGAAAAGATTGTAGAAAGGAAATATTTTAAGAGTTTTATGAGATGTAAAAGGGTACCCTAATTCCTGAATGGGAAAAATATTCCCCCTCCTGCACGCAGCACATGTTTTTGCCTAATCCTAGACATTTCTTTGTAGAGTTGAAACGTGTTTCAAAATTCTGAACAAAAGCTCATGATCATTTAAAACTATATGTATCAGTCATAAATGCAGAATGCTGTATAGGCTCGGGTGGGCTCGTTGTATCCTCACGTAATAATATCTGAGTTTGTTTTCACATTGCTGTGTTTCATTATTCCTACATTTTCATCATTATGTGCATTAGATATGGGCGGAGATGTATTTGAACCAATGGAAAACACGTTGGTATGACATTAATGAATGATATTGATATAGGCCTACATTTAAAAACATCGGAACATTCAGATATATCTTCAGAATTTTATCACCATTAATTTGATAAATGTTATCAATAATTGATGATTTTTTTTTTTTTGAATGGGGTATATTCTGGCGACTACCCCCTCCCCGGAAAAAAAAAATCCCAGCCAAACAGCAACCGACGAAGGCGGGGGGGGGGGGGGGGGGGGGGCGACGGCGACGAAACACATTTTTGCCTGCCATCCAGGGGCGGCGGAACGTATTTTCGTTTGGGGGGGGGGGAGGCAAAGCCAGAAAAGGGCACTTATATGTCAAAAGGAGCATTGGGCGCATGCATGCAAATATTTTCACCATCAGATTAGGTTTTCTGCTTGAATTTGATGTTTTTGGCGACAACGTAACTCAAACAAAAACTTTTAGAAGTGGGTTCCGATTATTAAAACATGCACATAAGTTGTAAAACTGGCTCTGTGGTCTATTCTGGCGCTAATTACAGCTCTGATTTTTTTTGTAGTATTTTAAAAAGATGAAGGACATATGTCTAGATCAAACTTTTCTGCTTGAAGTAGCTGTTTCTTCGCAATAATGTAACTTGAGCCTTTTTGAAGGGGATTTCTGATCATTAAAACATAAAATATATCTACTCCGCGAGCGAGCGGTTTGGAAAATTTTGAAATTTTAAGAAAACTCGCTTTGCGGTCTATTCTGGCACTTATTACAACTCAGAATTTTTGGCAGTGTGTTAAAAATATGAAGAACATAGATCAAACGGATCCATAAGAATCAATGAGCAAACAAAGGAGGGCAGAGATGATAAAACACGTAGTTTCGTTAAGGATTACACAGTTATGATGCACATTGCGAATACGCGAAGTTCTGTTAAAGAAAAGGGGCATTCTTCTCCTTACGAGGTGATTTTCTTTGTTGAAGAGAAGAAAAGGCGACCGTTGGAAAGTTTTCTTAAGAAAGACACTTTTTATCGCTTGAAGAGCACATAAAATAGAGCCATGTTTTCAAGGAAAAGGATGGAGAGCAGAGAGGGCCCAATTTTTGCCACACCCGAGGGCACTATGGGTGAGAGGCCAAATGTCTCCTTTAGGCACATAATGTGCCTCTACGATGTGCGTCAGGGGCAAAAATACATATAGGCCTATAGAATAAACAATAACAAAAAGAAAAGAAAATCCCTTTCAGTGACGAATGTGCTTATTTCAAAAAGGTTCCACTTCACTCAGTAAGGATACAAACCAAAGGAATGCACATTTAACTTAGAAAAATGGCATTATTTGCCTTTAAGTGAAATGGGGGGTCGTGGGGCAAACAGTAGGAGGGCCTAATTGCTACCCATGAGGGCATTAAGATGAGATGCAATGCCATTTTTCTGCACGAAATGTTCATTGAACACAATATAGTGACGGCCCTGGTCGCAAAAATGCGACAGCCAAATTCAGGGCAGGAAATGAAATTTTATTTTTTCGGGGCTAGACCCTACTTTCATTTCAAGCCTGATTTAATGATGCCAGTATATTATACATTGAACCATGTGAGGATAAATGAGGGTTATCTAGTATGGGGCTATTTTGTAATTTGGGGGGATAAATCGCCCTCAGCCCCTGTGTATTTCCTACGCTGGCCAAATTCCACTGCTTTTCTGAAACAGTCTGTCCTTACAATGATGAAGATATCGATTCACGAGCTACTTACGCGTGAAAAGAAATACCGTCAATGGATCGCGTGATCCGTTGTATTGAACACTGGTTTTCGTTATCCGAGTACACGAAAATAGTGGATTATGGTTCAACAAATTTTTAATCATGAAACTGCAACTGGAGGCTTTATACGCATGGCCAAATTCCACTGCTTTTCTGAAACAGTCTGTCCTTACAATGATGAAGATATCGATTCACGAGCTACTTACGCGTGAAAAGAAATACCGTCAATGGATCGCGTGATCCGTTGTATTGAACACTGGTTTTCGTTATCCGAGTACACGAAAATAGTGGATTATGGTTCAACAAATTTTTAATCATGGAACTGCAACTGGAGGCTTTATACGCATGATCTTCCCTACATTAATCATAATCTTAACTTAATTCTATCATTAATTTCAAATAGGAACGAACATTTATTCTAATTATATCATTTCTGAAATCATTCCTGTTCCACCAGAAACCCCAAAGTTCATTATAGGCATATCATGTCAGGGGAGTATGCAGTTGCAATTCCATGGAAAAAACATATCTGTCCACGCGGTATGGCGCCTGTATGATGATCCGAAATCGGACCGAGTGATTCATTCAGCGGATGAACGGATATCCTCTTAAAACGTAGGTCAGCTGTTTTTTCCACACATGATCCAACTAAGCTCTGTGTTTACAATCATTTTGATTGGGCATGTTGTTCGTGTTGTAATGTTTGGAATGAAATAATCTCCACAGTAGCAAAGTCCCAGGTGAAAATGGCAAACGGTGAAGATCCACATCGGGTGAATTTAGCATATCAAGATCTGCAAGAGCTTCCACAAAGTATAATTCAGCATTATTCCAAAACAACTTTCGTGCTTGACTTGAGTCACAACCGTTTTTCGTATCCTTTTGCATTCATACTCACACAATCAATGATCCATAGGGATAGATCTATAGACTCGTAACGTTCGTCCAAAGTCGGCGATTCGGGGGGCCGGGGTGCGGGTGGGAGGATGGCGGACATAATCCCCCTTATTTTTCTTCTGGGGAATCGCCCCTCGGTTTTTGAAGCCAAGATAAGCCCAAGCACTGCAAGGTGAAGACAACTGTAGTTGTCTTGTCTTGTCTTGTCTTGTCCGTTACTGCACAAATCGCCTCCTTTTTAGCGTGGCTATCGACGTGCAGACCCTCATGCATGCAAGCTCAGGCTTAAATTTGTGCGCTGGCGAGCAGGTTTTTGAAGCTGTCCACGTCTTTAGCTAATTTAATCCCAGGCGAAAGTGAATTCCAGAGTGGTATAGTTCGTGGGTATAATGAAAACCGGTAACAGTCTTTGTTGCACTGGATGGTATTGTAATTTAATCTGTGGTGTTGTCTTGTCTGAGGTTTACGACCATATTCGACCTGTAGATGGCGTATGTTCGTTGGAATCTTGGAGTATGTTTCTTTGTAT
>JZLH01S0598587.1:8565-22848 GCA_001188425.1 Eucidaris tribuloides
TATACACACATACAAACTCAATATGAAATTAATCCTGGAGGATCACAAGCTCAGTCATCTTCGGAGCCATATCATTTCACCTGTCTTAGTTTGCTTGGGTGGTGAATTCAATAAAAATAAAAAATAAACATGCATGAACTTTTTGTTCAGTTCACTTCAAGTTGCAGTAACTGTATCAAATTTGAAAATCATACTACATGTATAACAAAACTGTTTCCATTTCATTTGTTCTCTGGCACATTATTACGCATGAGGTGTCAAATAACAGAAGAAATTATGAAGTTTTATGTGATGGTGTGATTTCTTTAAATTAATTACATTTACTATTCTGAAAATACACTCAAAGATGGAACTTGTGCGTACAAATAAAATTTTAGCAGCACCATTATCCATTTTTATAATTTAATCATGCATAAACAATGAATAATAAAGTGTGCATCAAATGGAAGAAGAGAAAGAGAGCTATTTAATTCAACAAAGAAATCATTAATCATAATAAAATATTTCTGACATGAAATCCAGTTTCTTGTTTTTCCTGCGACACGCTGTATAGCTGCACCTTTTTTCTCAACCGTGTTCTTGTTACTGTGTTGTTAAGTCATTGTTTAAACTATGACTTTATTGATATCACAATCACTCACGATAGCAATAACTCAGCAAGTGAACTGATGACAGTAGTACTACATGTATTCTCAATGCAGCCACACCCGTTTCCACAGGGGGTGAATCAGCTGTTTTCATCGGTGCTGTACTGAGTGTTGTACTGAGTGCTGTCCATTGATCTGTACGGAAAGATATGAAAATATCACATAGTTATTCATAGGCGTACGCAGGGGAGGGGGCGTGTTTTGGGTGTTGAAACATCCTTTTTACAAAAGAGAAATGTTTAACACCACCAAATTACCCTCTTCATGCTGTACCCCTTTTAGCAGTGGAAGCATGGCAGTAGGAAACGATATTGGCTTGAAAATGTCTTTGTACCGTAGATTGGGAAAATTTGGAATAAGGATTTCGAAGAAAAGAAATACCCAAAACACCGGCCCCCCTTTTTTTTACGTAAAACACCACCTTTTATGCTGAAAATACTGCCCTTTTAGCTGTGGAACGTGAGCCGGAGGACACGATTTTGGCTTAAACATTTTTGGGGACCGTAGATTTGGGAACGTTTTGGACCATGGATTTGGGATGAAAAGTAACACCCTAACCCCTCCCCCTTTTTTTTTACACCCCCCCCTTTTTGTTTAAGAGACCACTCTTTTAAACTGAAAATAACCCCCTTCAGCCGTGGAAGCGTGAGCCGTAGGACACGATTGTGGCTTGACATTGTCTTTGGGGAAAATTTTGGACCGATGATATGGGATGAAACAGTTTTCTTTGAGAACTTGGAGTGTTATTTAGTTTTTACCTCCGGGAAAACATTTGACTCTGGCGTCTTGATTGTGATTACAGTCATGCACACCCCAGTCGTTGCTCTCACAATTCTTCAGTCGAGTTTCGGAGCCTCTACAATAGACGTTATCGAGCCATATCGGAGAATTAGAATTCCCCGGACGAAATGAAGCAGTCGTTTTGGATCTTGTTGAGTAACCCAACTATCGGCATACAACTTTGGCATCCGGGAAGTTCCAGCTATCATTACAAACGGATCCCCACGTACTATTGTGATGGGTTTCTACACGACCTTCACCTGGTTTAGATCCATCTACCAAACGGACTTTTCCGTCGCTGTCTTCTGTGAACCGGAAAAGTGATCAAAAGAGTTAGCAATTCATCAAATGCATTTTCAGAACAACACTGTACAGTAAAAAAAAGTATTGTTTTATGGGGAAACCGTAAAGACTAATTATGTTTATTCCTCTATAATTTTTACGGTAGACAAAATTTTACGGTGAAAACCGGTACAAATTACAATAAACTGTAAAAAAAAAAAAGTACGTTGAAATTCCTGGCAGCCAGTTGCCAGAAATTTTCCGTAAAACACTTTAACTGTAAATTCCTGGCAACTTGCAATTGGGTCTACCGTAAAAATTACATTGGAATAACCGTAATTATTTTTACGGTTTCTCCGTAGAGGAAGCACATTTGAAAGGTACAGTGTACGTGTATTAAACTTTGACCGTTAGGAAACTACGATGGAAGTGGTAAAAGGCGTTGACGATAATCAAATTCGATGATATGGATAGTATAAGACTATATATCTCACCATTTTAACTGCACGGTAATCTGGTTAGAATCAGTAACATACTTATCACATTTATCAAAACATAACGACCTCATTTAATGCACATTATTATTGTGGGCAGGGGAGTATCATAATGTAGCCGCCAGCGTATTGATCGCATAGAGCGTATTCAGACGGATCTCAGCCAATTAATCATCGATGAAATGTAGTAAGCCATAGAAGTTTCTTGTCCTTGAATACAAGGAGGACTTTGGGTATGTTTAAAGAATATGGGCAATATTTGTTAGTGTAAAAGTGATAAATTGAATATGACCATGCACACAGCCCTATTATTTACATGGAATTTTAATAAGCGCGTTTTACTGTGATGATAGACTTGATGAAATGAAATGTTACCTTGACACACGACTCCTGCATCATGACAGTGCAAACAATCGTTGTTACCCCAACCATCATGGTCACAATCGAGTCGAGATTCTAATCCATTACAGTCAACGTTATTGAGCCAAATAGATTGGCGCATAGGCGTACGCAGGATTTTGCCAAGGGGGGGGGGGGTGACGATTTTTTTTCCAAGATCCAAGAAAAATCTACATTTATTTCATGTTTCAGGGTTATTTCAAATTTTCAAATGTGGTGATTACGGGGGGGGAAGGGGTGTTTGGGGTTTTAACACCCCTTTGGCAAAGGGGGGGGGTGTTTGAACCCCAAACCCCCACTGCGTACGCGTATGGTTTGGCGTCGCCCGCACCGTAATAACCGAGTCGTGGACCATATCTACACCCGAGCTGACGACATACTACATTGCCATCAAAGAGAGACCAGGAATTATTACAAACTGTGCCCCACTCCTGGTTGTGATAAATCTCTACTCGTCGCCAATTCGCATTCTCTCTGTCAACTAGACGGACATCTCCTTCAAGAGCTGTGAAGACAGGAAAATTTTGAAAGATTATAGTATGTTGTTACGTATTATTTTTCACCCACATGCAATGATGTAGTATCCATATATTAAGAATCCTTGCATCTGAGTGGTTTATATCACGGGCAATGGATAATCTATTCCCTCAAGCCAGCAAAATAGTTCTTCAACTGCCCCATAGTCCTCAAACTGCCCTTAAAAAATAGGCCTTAAACTGCCAACCGTTAGTGGCGCTATATCATCTTTGGTTTTTAGAACGGTTTGCCTACCATAGTCTGACTTTTGGCCGTTCGCGCTGCGCAGCGCTAGTTTGCGAAGCGCGGCGATCAATGTACATTACTCGTATACTAGCAAGCTGTGTCGCGATAAAACGTTATGTACTTGTTTTAACCACAAAACTACAAACTTAAAATTAGCATTACGTCAAAATAGGAGCAGTTGAACTTCAAGCAAAAATCCACCGTCTAAGTAACTAGTGAACTGCGTAAATTCGATGACGAATTCCATCAAGTTTCCCCATGTGTTGTTGTTATGCTTAACAGGGGCGGATCCAGCTTTTTATAAAGGGGGGGGTTGGGTGGTATGTGAGGGAGCGTAGCGACCGAGTCCAAGCGAGCGGAGCGAGCGAGGGGGGAGGGTGTGGGAGGGGGTGTCCCCCCGTCCGACAGTAGGGAAAATTTTTGAAAATCTGTGTGTGAAAATGGCGTTTTCTTGCATCTAAAACATAATAATAAATGAAATAAATACATAGAAATAGAATAAAATAAAATTACAAGTTAAAAAAAAAAAAGATAAGATTTAAAGAATATGTCCCCCGATTTTTTTTTTTTGGGGGGGGTTGCAACCCCCCAACCTCCCTCTAGATCCGCTTGCTGCTTAACGTTAGCGTGTTATGAGTCTATCTGTTCTGGCTAACGTTAGCATTTTGACCTCTGACTACTGTGGCGTTTCCTAAGCTATGGACAGCTCTCAGTGGACGGAATCCGGTAAGTTGATACACGACGACTATGTTCCCTTGGATCTCAAACCATGCTATGACCCTCAGCAAGCTCGGATCATAGATTTGACGTGTGAATCCCTCCGGAACAATAGTATCAACAATGCCTCAAAAACAGTCAATATTTGCATATAATAACAAGAACCAGACCATTCGCATCAATACTACCCCTGAACTCCCTGACCGCGATCCGTTAAGTATTAGACGTTATCTCCTTCTTGCACAACAAGACTCCCATTCCACTATCCCTTTGAACTACAGCACTACTGTGAACCTCGAAGTCCAGGTACTGTAAGTTATACTTTGAAATTCGAATGTACAAAAACGTTTCTTTATACCTCTCGTATGTATATATTTATAATAGTTTCCAATAACATCCGAGTCACTTGCGAGCAGAGGTATCATCGATGTCAAGATCAACTTCTTTGCTTGCTGAACACCGCACACTACACCTGCGCCCACATAATATTACAAAACTCTTTCATTTAAGCTTAAATATCAATTAATCATTAATTGTGTAGACATTAGGAAAAAACCGATTTCCTCAAGTGTACTTTTATTTTTTAAACAAGCAAGGCAAGCACAGCTTTACACATTTTTTTGGCATATAGTGGATTAGAATTGTCAGGGCACAATGAACAGTCCATCGCACGTGTCCACTAAATAGTAAGACCACAAAAGGCAATTTGAAAAGTTTTGAACTGACATTTGAAGGGATTACAGGTTATTTAATTCATTTTTTAATTCACTCATATATGTAAGATTTCACAATTTATCTCAAAGTAACAAGCTATAAGACAAAAAAAACTACAAAGTATAATCCAATTATTAAAATGTACTTATACTTACAATTATAATCATTAAATTATATTATTAAATTAATCATAAGTTATAATTAAGGTGAAATCTTAGCTTATGAAAGCCCTTAAATCAATTAACGGAAGGGCACTTTGTATCACAGAATATGACCAAAATAAGCAGGAGCTTCAAACACTAATAAACAACAAATCTATGGACCTCTCACAATACACACAATACATGTCACGATACACATAATGCACACACACAACACACACACACACACACCACACACTACACACACACTACACACACACACACAACACACACACACACACACACCCACACACGCACACACACACACAACACACGACGCACGCCAATCACAGAGCCAGCAGCCAGACACACACACGACACACACCACCCACAACACACACACACACACCACACACACACACCACACACACACACACACACACACACACACACACACACACATACACACACACGAGACCGGGGGTACACAAAAACAAATTACCACACATGAAATTAGGACATACCAGTCAAGACTCTATAGTGACCTGTCACCACATTTCATCAATTAAGTCGAATGGCGGAGTTTTTGGATAAATCTTGAAAGTTAGTTGAATTTGCGGTCGCAGGGGGGCTCGATTTGTGATTTTGTGCGATTTTCTGAAACTTACATACAATTAATCCTATCATTTAGTCCAAATTTGAGGCGTATAGTATGATTACCAAGTTTGTTTTTTTCTCGAAAATTAAAATAGAGTGAGAATATGTAACAGTAAGTACCCCAACGGACTGGGCCTCATCTAACAGACACACCCTACAAGCATAATTTTCGATTGACTTGAAATGTATAAAAAACTCCAGACAATGAAAACTTTGTTGAAATAGGAAGCGAATGTAGGTTGTGTGAATTATTTGCAAAATTTGAAGTCCTAATCCAATAACACTTCATGTCGTATCCTATAGTTTTAGATTATCCACCTTTCAGTGCGCCCACACAGCTTAGCGCTCTTTTGCCCGTGCATAATAAGATTCGTGATCTTTGAATGCCGTTTTTCTTCCCCTTTCCTGACAATGGCTTATGCTGAAGGTCCAATCTTTTGAGCTGGTTTTAACTCGGTTGTGCTTGTCCAATTTAAGCAAATTTATAACCTATTCTAAAGCTTTACATCTCTCTTTCAGACCATTTAAAAAAACTTCAATATCCAATTTTCCAACTATTGTGCGTTTTTGCTGACCAGTCACATATAAAATTAGAATGCACACCAAAGATGCAGACGTTCAAACATTAACTCTAAAAAGCCCGAGCTATTTTTGGTTCTCCTTGGCCCAACGGGGGAGGGGGCACATTGTGCACCCCCCCTCTCTAAAATCTTTATTGTTGGACCAATCACTCTTAAATTTGGCACACATATAAAACAACTAAAACTCTACAAAACGCAATCACCAAAATTTCTCAAGGTCACCACATGGGGGCGCTATTTACCATGATATAATATAATGAAATACCTATAGAAAAGGGGGATTTTGTTGGATATTTCTAAGTTTTCTCTTTAACCTATTACTATGATGATTTTCAAATTGATTAATTTGTCAATAATCATATAAGATAACATATTTTTAGGTAGAAAATAAGTATTTTGAGTAAACTTTGCCTGTTTGGGGTTCACATTTTGTGTTACCATACATGCAGTGCTAAATGTAGTGCGTATACTATGCACTGTTGGGTGTACCAAAAAGTTAAAATAACATGGATAAATGATTTTTTTTTGTTCATTCTGGTACACCTCTTTGATGGAATTACACTTTGATACATCAAATCTTGAATCATATAGTAATAAAACATGGGAAATAAAGAAAAATAACAAGAAAAATGATTTTTCAATATTTTTGTTTTTATTGTTTTAGCGCCAAAAACAAAGAAAAATAAAAGAAATTTAATGAATATGTTCTTAATAGATTGAACATAGATGAAAGTTTCATGTCATCAAAACAAATGAAAAACAAGTGACAGTAACTCTTTTGTGTAGTGAAAAAACAATGAAACATCAAAAAATGACACATGACCTTCAAAATGTGGTTGCCATGGCAACACAATATCACGGGTAACCCAAATTATACACCAAAATGTTCGCCATAAAATAAAGTCATCAAGTTTGATGGAATTTCGTCAAAAATTGTGGAAGTGGCGAAGGAAAATGTGGTGGGGGGCACATTGTGCCCCCCTTGGGCTTTTTAGGGTTAAAGCTATCAAAACACAAACACTGACACGAGTGTACATACATTACACTGAACTCATAGTTAAGGTGCATTGGGTGTAAGCCTTTCAATATTAAAAATAAAAATGTCATTATGGCCAACTCGACGGCATGAATAATATTGATACTTATAAGTAACGTATATATTTAGATATAGATATACCATTAAACCTTTGGAACAAAGAAACAATGTTATCTTTTTATTCAAGTAGGCAATGATTAACGTGTTGTTTAACCTCTAATAATGGAGCCCCAGAACAAATGCAAAGATATGTACTTGTGACGTAAAAAGGTGATAAACCTCCCTTGATGACATAAGCAATTATGATGCACTGGGGTACAAGACATAGTTGAAGACAAGATCAGACAAGGACGATTTGTTTGTTGTTTTTTCTGCCTAAAATGCATGCAGTGACATTACTGGAAGAAAAAAAAAATGCTCTACGAATCATTTGAGCTAAAAGGCAGCACACACACACACACACACACACACACACACACACACACACACACACACACACACACACACACACACACACACACACACACACACACACACACACACACACACACACACACACACACACACACACATACACTCACACACACACCACACACACCACATACACACATATACACACATACAAACTCAATATGAATTAATCCTGGAAGATCACCAGCTCAGCATCTTCGGAGCCATATCATTTCACCTGTCTTAGTTTGCTTGGGTGGTGAATTTAATAAAAATAAAATAAACACACACACCTTACGTTGGAGAACAGCATGTAGTACCGTATTTGACGCTCTTGAGGTCTCTGGACTTTGGCGGTTGGCCGGTTTTATGAGCGCTCAACTGCCCCTCTCCTAGAGCATTATTTGGTACTGGAACTGATTTAATTTGTAGGAATGCCAATGTATTTCTCCAAAGCCAGATAGTGTAGCTTTGCTTGCAGAGCAGTTTTAGATGATGTCGGCTCGCCACGATTGATGTTCGTTTTCAATGGGGTATACCTACAGTGTAGGGAATCATTTCATAAAAGTGATGATCAGGATACCTCTGCTTCCAACTTGGGGAAGTGGAACAAAGACCATCCTCCTCTTTTCACATTCAGCTGCTTGGTCTTGGTATTTACACTGTCTTCTTCCTGGCATGTGCATTAGATGGGTTTTCTTCTGACTGTCAGCTCAATTAGAATGACTTTTGTGGTAAAGATTGAGTAACGATTATTGTCGGGCCGCTTGGCAGTCTGTACTATTTCTGGAGGAGGTACTATTTCGGTCGTGAATATTGGCGCCGATATTTGCAACTAAATGTGCGATAGTCGTGAATATTGGCGAGGATATTCACGATTTACGATGACCCTTCAGGGCCACCATAGGAATTACGAGTCACTTGCTTTGGTCAGAACAGGGAGGTGTGACCTCCTTGGTCAGAATATCGTTAACGTCATAGTTTGGTAGCGGTGCATATACATGTAGTACTGTGTCCTGTACCTCGCGGCAACTGTCGTATGAGAAGCTTTTACGGACAATTTAAAGAGCCCTATTTTGTTGAAATGCGCCCACCAAAACGTCAACAAACTTCTGGATTATACAACAAAAACTTTAATATCAATATTCGAAGAAGAACAAAGAAGATGTAAAACTCACGTTTTGAGTTACCTGAA
Organism: Eucidaris tribuloides; assembly: GCA_001188425.1. Classification (NCBI taxonomy): domain Eukaryota; kingdom Metazoa; phylum Echinodermata; class Echinoidea; order Cidaroida; family Cidaridae; genus Eucidaris; species Eucidaris tribuloides. The sequence goes on from JZLH01S0598587.1 coordinate 17,420, forward strand.
GGAAAATTTAAAGGCAGATTCCTTATTGCAATGGAAACAACCACTTGCGATAATTTCATACTAACAGAAATCGGATTTCAAAAAGCAGATCGATGATAAGCATACACTGGTACAGTGGTTATGCGTGTTAAAAACACACAAATCACTGGTGGTAAGTTCACTCTGCCTAGTTCTGCCTTTTGTTATTATCATTATTTACAAAGTGACAATTATTGAGTTTTTCATGGCCCCTTCTCCCTTCAAATAAATTTACGAGGTACGTGTGGGATGCCTATAGATTATAGAAACCTTCCCTGCACCAGAGTACTGTAAGAGTAATAAAATGTGTTCATTTTCATCATGTTAGGTCTATGCTTTTGCAAATCTTTTTCTCTGACTCATAAATCAAACGATGTGGACCTTAACTTCAAGTGTTGGTATCAATACTGGCTTAATGGTGGTTACAAATGCTCAACTACAACTTTTGAAAAACGAGGCATGGTTCTACACATTTGTATGGTAAACCTTTTCCACAAGCTAGCCGTTCTAAATCCCGAACTGCATCATGGAGAGAATATTTCCACAAGCTAGCCGTTCTAAATCCCGAACTGCATCACGGAGAGAATATGGCCGTAGGCAGGAAGGAAAATTTGTAATCCCCATTTATTATTTTTTTTTCTTGTCCGCTTGTAGTATTCCTAGAATATTCCTGCCCCAGTACAAAATTCCGCGTACAGCATTGGGTGAGACAATCTCAAGTCAAGTAGATGTGGATCAGATTTATGTCCATCGCTTGTGTATTCCGATATAGCATACACCAAATTATCGTAAAAGTCACTATGGACCTTGAAAAGATTTATTTACTCTTTGTAAATATTAATGCAGAGCAGACGTTCAAGCACGCCTCTTGTATAGAGTAAGGTAAAGTTCAACATGTCATGGCTAATAAATGGCAGAGATATCCAACATTGTTGCGTGACGTAAAAATAGGCCCGAAAGATAGCATGTACTAAAGCCTATTGTTTCCACACGACGATGACGTGCGCTGGTTTATTTATCAGAATGATGCTACTTGTCTCAAATGGCACAAAAAGTAAGTAAGTAAATATGTAAAAGGAAGCGAGTACATTATTTACAGTAAAATTACATTGAATTGAATTTATTTCACTCATATATAAAAATACAAATACACAGAAAATCAAATAGTAAACATTTAACAGTAACTAATCAGAACAAACTACAAATAATACATCAATACGAACAAACTACTAATTACCAATTACAATTTCAAACATAATGCTATTAAGACTAATCAATTTTATTATCTTCTTGAACAAAAATGAAAAGTCACAGTCAAAGTGCAACTTTCATTTACATAATCTATTCACGTAAAACTTAAAAGTAATTCATGGAGAAATGATTTGAGTATTGTTACTTGAAACTTAGATAAACTTGCCTGTTAGGGGACTTCCTGGTTATATTTTTCTTAAACTATACTCGACTATTATGGAAATAAACATTATTTGCAAATTCAGGGAACACGAGTTTACAATAGGCAGAGTTATGGGTCTTACATACACTGCCATTACACTAGCCTACACTGCACTGTAAAAACACCAAGCACTTGTATAAACATTTTTTCTGTAACACTTTATAAACACTTGAATATGCTTATCTCGTATCATAAACACTTTTAATTAGAAATTATGTGTATCACATATAGAATATCAAACGTTTCGTGTTTATTAATTCTTTGGATCGTCACAAAAATGTTTGATGACACGTGTATGATTTTCAACACTTAAACACCTAAACGTGTTCATGAAACGTGTTCAAGTCTTTATGAAGTGTTCAAGAAAGAATAATGACACCGTAACTTTATATGATACACTCTAGCTCATAATTATGGAATATTTTGTTGATACTTAAGTTCTTTCTTCTATATCGTCCAAAATTTTCAAGACAGGTGTTTATTTCACAATAACGCAGTATGTGAAGCATTTTTTGGATTTCATGAGATGACTAAAGTGAAAACTAAAATACGTTTGAGCGCAATAACAATTATATATTCATTTCTTTTAAAATCCACAAAAATCATGAAAAAAGTATTAAATTAAAGTAATTTAAAAAACAAAGACAAAAAACTGATTAATTTTGATTTAATGTCACTTATCATTAAATTAACGTCAGAATTGTCTGTTACAAGTCTAATAACGCGCATAACCACCACGTGACCCAACAACAACTCTCAATACCGCCATTTATAAATGCAGGTTTTAGCGTTGAGTCGGACGCTACAAAATGCTTAGCATTCTTAAAATACTTAGATTATAATTGTTTCACCCGGGGTGAACAAATATTAGTCCCAAATGTACCGTTCACGGAAAAATGGCAACTTCTAAAATGTCTCTAAAGTATTCCATAATTATGAGCAAGGGTGTATAATTGATACACATAATTTCTAACTGAGTGTTTATGATTTCCAGATAAACGTATTGACGTGTTTATAAAGTGTTACAGAAAAGCGTTTATAAGGGTGTTTAGTAACCTTACAGTTAGCACCACATTTTCAATCACCTCTGACAGCCTTTGAATCTTAGTAGTCATTGCTATGTCAAAAAGAAAGATTGGCACAACAACATAGGCCTACGATGTTGTTGTAAGCAGGTGTACGTAATAGCAAAGTATGTGAAAGCACATGACGCTGTAGCTTGTTTAGGTCAAGTGCTGCAGGATGAAGATGTTACAAATGGACTATGAACAGACAGATATACATGATGGAAATCTGCAGGGGTTTTTTTTCCACAGACAGGGCTTATCAGGGTGGAGAAAAATGATTTTAAACATGTTTGAAATACATAATGCATATTTTGAGAAATAATTAGTGATTTCATGAAGAATAACAGAAGTCAATAATCAATTGGATTACAAGAGTCATTTAAAGGCATCGTATAACAATGTTTCCAGTTAACATGGTTAAGAAAATCAAATCAGAGCTACATGATTTCCCATGCTACCAGTGTTTCTGATAAGGAAGAAAAATGAAGCCCTGAAAAAAACTGCAGTTCAAAAGTGAAAATCATTTAGCAACCATTTCAGTTTTCTCCCATAGACCTTTGTGTTGCAGAATTTCCTTCAGCTGACAATAAATAATTTGCCAATTTTTATCTGTACATATCTTTACAGGTGCCAGCATTACAGCCTGAAGTTTTGTGTTTTAGGGTGTTTATTTGTCCATTCAGGCACTGTCATATATGTGAGATAGCAAAGTTTGACATTTTTTTAATGGGGCTTCCACAATGTCATATAGTGTCTTTAATGATGACACTGGGAAAAGGATGCTGACACAGTAGGCTGACAAAATAATCCAGTTTTGTGGCGTTGTATGGTCATTATAATTTCACTTCCATTACGTCCACTGTAATTCAATTACAATGCAACAGGTTCATCTGTGAAGTTTGTGTGTGTCTTCCTCCTTTGATCTGGTCTTTGAACTGTTTTTTTTTAGTGAATATTTAATTAGATTTATTATGAAATTCTAAAGAATTGCCACAATAAGACCTCAAAATTTTACACATTTGAATTTACAACTTCTGCAATTACCTGGATAGATAGATAGATAGATAAATAGATAGATATTTGTTGGTGGTGGTGCTTATTAGCGCGTTCATTCATTTTGAATATTTACGCCAGCTCTAGACGGTCATTTGTAATTGAAATTTCTGCGTATACATGTATATATTCTTGGATATAATCTGGGCATATATATTTCTGGATACAGATAGATAGGCAGAGAAATAGAGAGATAGATTGATAGATTTAGTTAGTTCGATAGTTATGGTGGTATAAACTGATTGGGGACAGTTACAATAGCCCAAACATTTACTAAACCTTTTACACCACACTATAAGTAGTCATACGGACATGCATTGCAATTCATAGAGAATTACTTCGGTTTAGCAATTACAGCAAACACAAACTAAAATATTGTATATGAACTGTCGGGCTTTTTTTCATGGTGTGCGTACAGTGGCGGATGTGCAAAATTTCATTGTGTTTTTTCAAAATTCAACAAAGTGGTGTAAGCATTATTTGGAATCAAGATGATTGTTTTTATTTACTGCTTATTGTTTTGTGTTAAGTGCAAACGTGTGGTTTAAGGTCTTCTACAAAAAAAATAATCATTTGGACATGTTATTTCTTCACTACAATATTTCAACAAAATACATATATCAATGTAGCGTAACACCTGAACACTGTAGTAATGATGATATAATTAACACTAAATAAGTAAAAGTGACTTAAATTTGTTTCAAACAAAACATCAATACAAACAAAGGAACATATACACAACATTGCATATAACCGCATTCGTAAGTATTTACATCAAGACTAATTCCTATACACACAGTTAGAAACGCACTAAGCATGGCACATGGCACCCAACTCACCCTATATATAATGCTTACACTATATTTTCTTTTTAATGATCCGTATATACAAGCAAGATTCTCTATTTTTTTCTGAGGTCACCATCAAAATCTTTTTTTTTCCTGTTAGATGAATTTCTCCCTGCATTCCATTATTCTTCGAATGAAACTTTTGTATAATGAAATCAAATATGAATTTCTTCAATCGTATCTTTGTCGTATCTGTATTATCTAAAGGCCCTGTCACACTATGGCGTTTAAAGCCAACGTGTGCCCAACGTACACGTTTTTCGTCGCAAAATTTGGCAAAGTCCAAACACGCTCAAGTACGTTCAAATTCCGGGATTAAAACGGCGTATAAAGACGAATGGGCTACGAATGAGGAACTAATGGTGATCGTATATCTAGCGTCCCACGTGACAAATTACAGCGCGTGTGCAGCGTCTATCAAACGGATGCCGAGCGTACACAACAATTGACCAGCGAATGTCCGACGTATGAGTATCCACTGCCTAACGCTTGCATGGCGACATGTCTTGACTGGTCAAAAAACGTCCATTATCTGTATATTCAGACATCAAAAGTAAGTTCACTTCGGTTCAATTTATTTGTTTCTTCGATCATATAAAACAATAAGTGAAAATAAAATATAATAATGAAAGCAAAAATATCAATGAAAAAATATAGGGAGACCACAGAAAAGATGTTAATTGGAACAATGTTATAAATTGTACCAAAAAAGTATATATATTTTTATAATTTAAGAATGGGATTGATGTTCAATGTGTTAAACCGAAAAAAAATCATGGGTGAGAGAGAGAACTCGGTATGGAGAAGTTAGATATTCTTAGTACTTTCTTTTAAATCTTTTGAAATGGTTCGGATTTGGTTGTTTATATATTCGTATTCGTATTGATGAATAACCAACAGTTATTGAAAACGGACGTTCTAAACATTTTCAGTCACATATCAGCGTTTAGCGCCAACGTGTGGCTAACGTGTTCGCAAATGTGGCTGCAC
>JZLH01S0598595.1:16552-32297 GCA_001188425.1 Eucidaris tribuloides
AAAAAAAAAAAACACCCTACTGGGAAAAATTTGACATGTGAGAAAAAGAAATCAGACTGTCAGCGACACCTATGATGTAATATCAATCGACCGACCACCCATGTCATTGTGTTGCTCAACATCTTATCACCATTCAACACATGCATTGTTCGCCTATTTCCCTTCCTCGGGCTGTTCAGCGGCATGTCCCTGCTACACTCTATCATGAGACCAGAAGTGGCACATTTATGGAGCAGGGAATCAATCTGAAGTTCCTGGTTCAGGAATGATGATGATGATGATGATGATCATGATGATGATGATGATCATCATCATCATCATCATCATCATCATCATAATAATAATAATAATAATATTAATAGTAATACCACTACTACTACTACTACTACTACTACTACTACTACTACTACTAATAATAATAATAATAACAACAACAATAATGATAATCACCATCATCGTCATCATCATAATCACAATAATCATAATAATCACAATAATAAAAGAAGAATTAGTAGTTGTAATAGTAGTAGTGGTGGTAGTGGTAGTGGTAGTAGTAATAGTAGTAGTAGTAGTAGTATGGTAGTAGTAGTAGTAGTAGTAGTAGTAGTTAGTAGTAGTACAAGTAGTAGTAGACCACCTAGAATTATATATTACTACAGTAGGAGGACAGAATTGAAGTAGTAGTAATGGAGAGTATTAGTGGTAGTGTGTACAAAAAGCCCAACATCTTGGTCTTTCGCCGCGAAGCGCCGGAAACTATTCTTGTATTATATTCAAACATGCACCGCAGTTATGCTCCATGACGTAATTTCTGTTGTATATTTTCCCGCCACTAACGCATCCATGCTGAGAGCACGCCCCCACGACATCATGAATGAGAATTTACATATCTGCGGGAACGCGTCATGGAATATGGATTCATACCTGAAGCGAATAATTTGTGTTATTATTGACAAAACAAGTTTACCAGCTTATTCACTGTCGCGCTACATGATCACATTAGGCTATTGTTGCGCGTACTGTACATAAAGTGCAATGCCACTTGTCCTTCACGACCATTGTCATGTGAAAACTATACTAATCACATTTATAACCAATAAAATGAACGCAGACATGTCATATAGTCATGATAGTGGGGGGAATAGTGCCAATGTCATGACCGTTGGCATGGTGCTGAAAGGCTGATAGCGATAGTGGACTTTATTAAGCTGTTATGTGGAAATAATGAGGTATGGTGCATCATTGTGAGTAAAACCACTAACATTAATGTGAATTTTCTTTTGTGTCGAGTCTTGTAAAACAGGGTCCTGACAACCATGTCTCTCCCTCGTTTTCCCCACAATGCATATCCCGGCCACGTGTCGACAAAACCTTTAGTGCTGGATCTCAGCGGCGTAGAGCCAAAATTTCCCGATAACTAAGTCCAAAATGTCTTTTCCTTTCATTTCCCCCGGTAGTTTGGTGGATTTTCCTGCTGATTTTTTTTAGGGGGGGGGGGCAGTCTGCCCCCTGGCCCCTCGGCTGCTACACCACTGCTGGAACATGATTTCGTCTGCGCTTCAGAGATGAAATCGAGGCCGGCCTTGAGGCCAAAGTTTGCCGGCCATGGCCATGGCCTGATGGGACCGAGTCATATGCGCAAAGTCTTTGTGAAAAAAGTATTTTCCAGCGGCCTCGTGACTACGAACGGTCGGCCCCGCATTCACATCTAAGTCCCGCTTAGTCGGGGGCAGTTTGCGATGCCTTATCTTTTTTTACGACCGACCGTTCACATTACATTCGAGTGTCCCCGCTACACGGGGACAAATCACGGTTTGATTGATTTTTGGCTGTGCTTTCACGCATGCGCATTTATGACGAAAACAGCTGTACGACATCAATCACTTGCCCAAGGTCGCTCTGTTTCGCGGGGGAGAAGTCCAGTGAGCGTTCACATTACAGATTTCACGGGGAAAGCTCCACTTATCGGGACTTTCCCCGATAAACGGGACCTGATGTGAGGTCCCGAACCCATCACGTTTCGCGGGGACAGAGGGAGAAGTCCAGTGAACGTTCACATTACAGATTTCACGGGGAAAGTTCCACTTATCGGGACTTTCCCCGATAAACGGGACCTGAATTTTACCCCGCATTCACATCTGAGTCCCGCTTATCGGGGGCAGTTTGCGATGCCTCATCTTTTTTACGACCGACCGTTCACATTACATTCGAGTGTCCCCGCTACACGGGGACAAATCACGGTTTGATTGATTTTGGCTGTGCTATCACGCATGCGCATTTATGACGAAAACAGCTGTACGACATCAATCACTTGCCCAAGGTCGCTCTGTTTCGCGGGGGAGAAGTCCAGTGAGCGTTCACATTACAGGTTTCACTGGGAAAGTTCCACTTATCGGGACTTTCCCCGATAAACGGGACCTGATGTGAGATCCCGAACCCATCACGTTTCGCGGGGGCAGAGGGAGAAGTCCAGTGAGCGTTCACATTACAGATTTCACGGGGAAAGTTCCACTTATCGGGACTTTCCCCGATAAACGGTACCTGATGTGAATGCGGTGTTAGACCACTCCTGCGAAGCAGGGGCTGTCCGCAGAGCCACAAGTTTGGCTGTAGATTCAAGAATAATGGTCTGGCAGTCAGACTACCATCCCTGCTGCGCTTATACCTTGTAACGTTACATACATCTCTATGTATGCATCACTCTGCAAGTGTGTACATTATGCCATGTTTTCATGTAGCCAGTAAGTAATACGATTCAAACGACTCCTTCGGAATTGGGTGTGGTTTATAGCATGCATGCTGTATTGTTGATGATTGTTAACGCTTTCTTTTGTTAGCTTTGTACAGGAAAAAAGTAAATTCCAATGGGTATTGGGTTTACCAACATACGAAGGCCTACTACATGAAGCGTTAATATACCTTGTGTTTGACCATTCGCCTGCTTATCATTTTGCATCGTCAAACCTGCTTTATCGACCACCTGTAATAGAAATCAACCCCCCCCCCGGGGTGGGGCGCACTTAGTGTAATTGTGTGATACGTATGTGCCGCGGTTGAGACCCTCATTTTCAGCCCAAATTTCCGTTTCAGAGCACCTCAATTTCAGAAGTCACAGACAAATTTGCTTTTTTCCCAGTTCCAGAGACCCCAAATTCTGCCGTTTCGCGTTTGATTTTCGCTCGCGCATTGCGTTTCAGCAGCACGCGTTGCGCGTGCGGCCGGAAACTCTTCGCTCACGTGCAGTTCAGGACATATAGCATTTCGGAGGTTTTCTGATAGCGCTAGCTCCAGTTCCAGAGCCCCATTTTTCGTCAAACCCGTTGCCAGAGCCCCTGATTTCGATTTCGGTGCAGGCACATACGTACACTTGTGAGTCGAGTGCCCCCCCCCCCCGGGAAATCAAAATAAACCTTTTCTATAAGACCACAATTTTCGTGTTCCTAGCAAAAGTTCTCTGAATGAGAATATGTATTACCTGAATCCTGTAATATTAAGACCCCTGCTTCATAAAGACACTTTCTTTGTGTTGGTCTGTGAATAATGTAATATAACGTATATATACATGATTCAGCTCTAGTTCGCGCCAAAGTGTGACGTTAATGACCTCAGGTCGCTCACTCTTCAGGGTTTACACCTTTCCGAGGGCGCGACACGTCACAATTCCAATGGCGCATGCCTACCGGGAAGGCATAACAATGATAATGTCATTGCGCTGGATGTAATAAAAAATCTTTAAAATATAAGCAGGTGGAAAATCACCACTTTTTGTGTCTGATATAATTAAGCGAGGACTATCGATTCTACAGGTATGCCAAGTTGATAATCAGGTGTTGTATTTTAAAGAATTTTTTAGTGCAATCTTCAAGTTCGGCCAGATGTTTTAGCATTTACTAGAGATTCTGCACGGTTAGTCTTGAACCGAGGGCGCTTAACTTTTTTAGAGCTGCGACAACATCACAATCATAGTTTTATTGGAAAGAACATATTTCCCTTCACCTGCTTCGATTAGGAAATTCCGTTTCCGATTAAATTTTGAGAGTGCTTTGAGTTGCTGCCATTGGAACATAGTCGTTTCTATGGGCCCTGGGAAAGGTGCGATGTACCCTGGTACTGAGATAGCACGCCACAGCGTTCCGTCTGTGCAGACGTGCAGGCGGTAGTTATCTGATTGGAACGACGTTTTCTCAATTTCGTTTTTTTTTTTTTTGACTTCAAAAGGCCCAAATTGTTCCAAAATAAAATTCTTATTAAAGGGGTAGTCAAATACAGAATACGTGTGTTAGTGTGTACTTGTTGTGTGCAATTTACCCTGGTTTAGCGGCGGAGACCACATGCTGCATGATTCTGAAGGTGCGATCCTTAGTCCACGTGTACGATCTATAAAATTTGCTGCACAGTTAATTGAATTGGAATAGGATTAGAAGTTGAAAGGTTTAGTCTTGCAACCTTCTCTTTTATTGGATGATCCATTCTGTTACCTTACGCCATGTTCAAAATTCTGGCAAATAACGGTCGTGTCATTCAGATTCAGCTGCCATGCCTGGGATTAAAACGAAGTGGGGGGGGGGGTAGACACTGTCGGCTTCAGAATTGGGGGGGGAGGTGGTGTTACAACACCCTTTAGAATTAGTATTCAGCCTATATTATTGTTTGTTCATTTAAAACCAAACTTTTGATGAATTACAGTGAGTGGATGGAAAAAAACCTGAATAAACACTTGTGTAAGCTAAATAGACATTTGTCATGGCAGGGAAGTGAGATAGATATAAATGTCATCAACTGACATTCTGAAGCCACTATCCACTCAATATTTAATTTTAGTAACTAAAACAAAAGACCTAGAGCCCTATACCCTACCTCCCAACCTCACATATAGTACATTCATACACAGAATCTGCCCATGCACTACTCGAGTGGATTTCTCTGACTGAAACGAGCAATGTGCGGTGTTATGTTTGGCGGGAGGATGGCGGGGGGGTAGGTAGTAAGGTCTAGCGAGTGATCTGTTGGGTAATGGGACGTGTATTGTGAGGTGTGTATCTCAATGTCAGGTGCTGATTGTTGTTTTTTGGGGGGGTGTTGATTCAAGGTTCAGTGCGCCATTCAATTTACTTACCAAGTATATGCAGATGGCAAAATACATCAATCCTGTGTTATTTTAAATCAGCAATGAATTGACACCTTGTTCTATAGTCTGGGTGATAACTTTGTTTACGAATGCTTTTTATTTTTATGTAAACTAGCATGCAGACTTTGAAATGTTGTGTAACTTTGCAAACGGGGGGAAACCCCAACGTGCCATTAAGCTGATCCTGACCACACCAAGATTCAAACCAGGCTAAGTATCTCATAGACAGAGAATGTGAATGCGAATGCTATATAGCACCACATGGTAAGAGACGGTTAGGGTTGGGTGAGGGGCTTCTCGTTTGTAACTAACCATGTTGCCTGGGCAAATGTCTATCTTGCCTAATCCATAATAACTATTCTTCATCAATCAGAGGGTTAGAAAGAGTACTTTTGGTCATAGTGTTACTCTATAGGGCCACGCGTCACAATTCCAATCGGCGCCATGCCTACGCGAAGGCAGTGTGACATGACTTATGTCATTGCCTGGCATGTACTAAAAAAATCTTTAAAGATAAGCAGAGTGGAAATCACACTGTTGTGGTCTGATATATTAGCGAGGACTATAGATTCTACAGGTATGCACAAGTTGATAGATCAGGGTTGTTGTACTTCTTAAGAATTTTTTACTGCAATCTTAACAAGTTGGCTATTTTAGATTACAGAGATTCTGCACGGTTAGCTTTGACGAGGCGCTAACTTTTTTTAGAGGCTGGATAAACATCACAGAATCATGTTTTTTAGTGGAAAGGCGACATAATTTCCCTGCCCTGCTGTCGATTTAAGAAATCTACCGGTGTCGATGAAGTTTTGAGAGTGCTTTGACATTGCTGCATTTAACATGGTGCTATGGGCCCCTGGAAAGGGCCGTGTACCCTTCCATAACAATATCACTCATTTTACAGTTTACACGGAAACTTCGCTTATGCTGCCCTGTGAACATTTCCCTCAAATCACAATTGTAGGCAAAAAAGTAATTCAAAAGAGCAATATTTCTATAAGGATAAGTTGTCTGAGACACTTCCAGACCTAAAGCCTAATTTTTGTCTGGTTTCGATAATTACTCGGTGAAAATACACACTTTTTCCGTAATTGACACGGACTGCATAGCGAACTCACGACCGGTTCAGTGTTCATAGGCGTGCTCACGATCGCCATGTGTGAACAGTTATCAATGGTGCGCGGGTGTTGACCCTCGGAGTGCTTCACGACGTTATGGCCGCAGCGAATATCCGAGATATTTTGCCGGAAGCTTTATAAAACAGGAAAGCCCATAATTAATCAGTCCTTCAACTCGTTAAAAGCTAACGTTTCCCGAAATCTCAGTTCTGTGAGGTCTGTTGTCTCAGCCGTCGCGTAAAATCGTTCGTCCGGCTGCGGTCTGAGATCTTGTCCGTTATTGATGATGTTTAGACGGAATAATCCTGTAACGTTACATTATTTCAATGCCGCGAATCTCTAATTCGACCTATATCACTGTCGTACATGTTATACCGAGTTTGTTGAAAGCAAGGTTCACCCTGACGACAACTTGGTATTAATAAAAGCAGAACAATGAAAGAAACATATCAATGAAAGTTTGGCGAAAATCCGCCAAAGAATAGCGGAGTTATGAACATTCAAAGTTTTAAATTTGTGACGTTACTTACGAGCAGCTCCCCTATGTAATGTGATATGAATTCAATAAATTGCCACTTTTTATTGCTTCATATTAATTGAATGGTTTTTTTTTCATATAAGCATGTATGAAATAATGTTTCTAATTATATATTGAATGAACAGGTAACATCATTTTCAATTTTCTGAGAAAATGACACTTTATGTAATTTATATTACATGACAATGGGGGAGCTGCTCGCGTGTGACGTCACAAAATTGAAACTTTGAAAGTTCATAACTCCGCTATTCTTTGGTGGATTTTTGCCAAACTTTCATTAATCTGTTACTCTCATTATTTTGCTTTTATTAGAACCAAGTTGTTGTCAGGGTGAACCTTGCCTTTAATTTTCCTTATTTTAATCTGGCCTTTGCAGGCAGTGGTACCTTGTAAGTACTACTGAGTAGGGCTATCCAGCCGTGTAATTTTACATTTTATATATACTGAATTTGTTATTTGTATATTTTTTTAAATTGAGGGAAAATAAATACAATACAATACAATATCAGTCGCCACGGAGAGTGAATTTGATGTTATTTTGATTTCCATGAAACTTTGGAAAATTGTCGAAATATACGTGGTACTGATTTTAACCGATATCTCTGCCAAAATGAATAATCCAGGACTGTTTCAATGTTTTCTCTGATTTGTACACCTATAACAAAATTTTTATACTTTACGTGTCCGTGTACAGGTGTAAAAAGAAGAACTAGCTGGTTGTCTAGTCAATAGACAAAAAACAAACGGAAAGTGAATCATGGTCACAAAATCCCTCCAATGAAGCCGGCCAAATATGCAGATTTTGTTTTCATTCTGGCTACTCCTGTGCTATATCATATTTATCGTCATGAAAAACCCATCATGTTAATGTTTATCCATATACCTGCTTAATCGACTTATTATATTTACCATGACGAGTTGATAAAAAGTTGCTTGTCGTCGTTAGTGACCCGATGAACAATAAGGAACAAGCTAGCCGTACACTATCAACTTAATAAGCGTTTTCATTGTGCTTATAGTGTATAATGAATGGACAGAGGTCTTTCTATACATTGTAAGCTGTAATTATCCAAGGTTATTTCAGTATTATTAAATGAAAGGAATTATTCAGAGAGGTGAAATGCGATGTAATAGATTTTTCATTTGTCTCTCTCTGTATTTTAGATCGCAACTGCTGATCTTATAATTTTGACAAACATGTCAGAAAAAATGAACCAGGATTCGAACCCGCGTCTACAGCTATCCGGGCTGCGACAATACCACCAGGCCATAACTGGTATGGTTAACGGCATTGACACGACGACCAAGGAACAAATACCATAGCTCACAATTCTGACATTGTTATGTTAAATAGTCCAAGGCGGACATTTTATCATTATTATTAAATGAAAGGAATTATTCAGACAGGTGAAATGCGATGTATATGTAATATATTTTTCATTTGTCTCTCTCTGTATTTTAGATCGCAACTGCTGATCTTATAATTTTAACAAACATTTCAGAAAAAATGAACCAGGATTCGAACCCGCGTCTACAGCTATCCGGGCTGCGACAACACCACCACATTGACACGACGACCAAGGAACAAATAAGATCAGCAGTTGCGATCTAAAATACAGGGAGAGACAAATGAAAAATCTATTACATCGCATTTCACCTCTCTGAATAATTCCTTTCATTTAATAATAATGATAAAAATGTCCGCCTTGGACTACTTAAAGGTATTGGCTAACATTTACCACGGTTAAAAAAATCTGAGCCGCATGATTCCCCATGCTACCAGTGTCTTTGATAAGGTCTAAAAAAAATTGTATTTCAAAATGATTATTTAGTGCTTTAAAAAAGTGAAATCGTAAGTTGACCAGATTCACTTGCCCATTTCCTCCCATAGACTTACTGTGTGTACACCTAGGTTAATAAAACTCGCTCCGAGTTTTATTGTTTATTCATTTATAACTTGCCATTGGCAGTGTAACTTTCCAAACTTTTGTATTCTAGGGTGTTTATTTGTCCTTTTGAACACTACTATGTAGCTCAGATATCAAAGTTTGACAATTTTTTAAATTGAAGCTCCACAATGTTAGCCTATCACTTTAACATAACAATATCAGAATTGTGAGCTATGGTATTTGTTCCTTGGTCGTCGTGTCAATGCCGTTAACCAGTTATGGCCTGGTGGAATTGTCGCAGCCCGGATAGCTGTAGACGCGGGTTCGAATCCTGGTTCATTATGTCAGTAGTTATACCATGGACCTACATGGTTATACGTACGTTCTCGCTATCAAATTGTCTGTTCATAGGCCTATGATCCAGTTCCATATGATATTAAAACTGTATTAGCATGGACCAACCGGGGATTTGTCACGAGGTCCAAGGTATCAGAAATGATCGGGGGAGGGGGAGGGGGGGGGAGGGCGGGGAGGGCGGGGGGGGTTGACATTAACGCTCTAGCTCCATTAGCTCCATACTCGAATGTTTTTGGCATGTTCAAAATGCTCGATTATCATTCTCATTGAAAAGGCACCTGGTTAGTATATTTGATATGTGCGAGTTAGTCTTTGTTTTGCGTGTATAACGACATTATGTAACCGAGTATCATTCTCGTTGAAAAGGCACGTGGTTAATATATTTAATATTTACGCGACTTATCATATATGGTGGATCTCGCATCAATGTTTACATATAAATAAACTCCGGTAGACAGACTAACGATTGCATGGTGCCCACATGTCAGAAACCGTCGTTCAACTCTTTGCACTAGATGTAAATTTTCTTCCAGCTGACCGGTTGGTACAGAAATTTCAATCACAACGAGTCAGTAATTTGCATCCTGTACATGTAAAGTGGCTACTGAAATTATGTTACGTTCCGAACGCGTGCAAACGCGATTACAGAAACGAATTCGTCTCTCTTCTACCTCCATGAATAAACGCAACGCACGCATTTTACTACGCTGGCTTTGCGTTTCAACTTTCATCGCGTTCGAACATCGTGTCATGAAACGCGTTTCGATGAACGCGTTTGGAACGCGACGATACTTTCGGTCGCCACTGTAAAAGGTTTTAGAAGGGCATTGACGTGATTGGGAGCACTTGAAAATACCGCAAAAACCAACCGAGTTGAAACATATACCAATGTAAACACTAACTTCTCCGGTGTTAGAAGCTGGAAGGATTTGTTTTGAATTTGTTTACTTGACGAGAATTAGGCATGGATATACCAGCACTGAAGGCGCCAGCAACTAGGCATAAGTTAAGAATAAAAATGACATTGTGAGTATTGTGAGAATTATGATACATGGTGACAAAAACAGCCTCAATAAAATTCAGGCCAAGTCTCTCGATTCTCAGTCATGTTAGTGCTTGTACAAAAATATCAATTGGCAAAAATACCGGACTTTCACAATCATACAACTGATGCTCGTAACAGTGTACTCGATTGCCTGTATCTCACCCGGGAAGGTGCGTTTGATCGATGCCGCGCCGTTTTGGCCCGCCCCTCATCGCCGAATTGAGTCGCGCGTGCCCCAGGCGAACGGCGACTACGGGCATCTTCCTGGATTTCAACACCCGCAGTATCCGTCCGCGAGACGTAAACGGCGGGCGGACCAATTCGGCTACCACACCGGGCCGGGGAGGGGGGCACAACGTTAAAAACTGAGGTCACGCAATCTGTCAGTGGCGCGCCCCAGATAGTAGCATCATCAAGTTCTAGCCCTTGCAAGCACCAATGGAGGCCACATGAACTAAAATTTATTCAAAAACTGCATCTCCTTCCCATAGGATGATTCGGCAAAAGTCGCTACGATCTGAATCTACTTTGTTTATAAAGATGACTACATCAGCCTGGCGACTTTTCCCCTTGAACTACCTCTAATCCTCCCCCCCCCTAACAATGTTATTCCTTCTGGGACCTGTAGAATCACCATGGGATAAGGAACCATTATCGTCACATATGGTAACTACACTCAATTTGACTTGGCAAATTATCGAGTCTACATAAGATGTTTCATACTCTCATAAGCACGCTAATTTTGGCCGTTGGGAGCCCTGCTGGGACATTAATG
This sequence comes from Eucidaris tribuloides, assembly GCA_001188425.1. Classification (NCBI taxonomy): domain Eukaryota; kingdom Metazoa; phylum Echinodermata; class Echinoidea; order Cidaroida; family Cidaridae; genus Eucidaris; species Eucidaris tribuloides. The sequence goes on from JZLH01S0598595.1 coordinate 27,403, forward strand.
TGTGACATTTCTTTTAAACTTAAGCTTAACATACATATTTACAGTATATACTGTGTTTAGTGTAATGAACATACCGTCCTCCGTTACGGTAGCAGAGATAGGGAAACCGCCACACATTGCCAAGACCGACTGCCCATCCTAAACAAGACAAAATGAATGTCCATCTTGTGACTCCAGTGTTCTCTTTCCACTTTCTTCGGTTCTCGCCGATACGTATTTGTCCTCCACCGAGTCCATCTTGGCATCCTTCTTCCAATCTTGGGATTTTCCCCATTTGCCTGGAAAAGAAACAGAATATTTGAAGTTACTGTCTTTCTATACTTCACACTGTGTAAATGGCACCCGTGGTCATAGAAACAGGGAAAATAATATACTGTATTTTTTGAATTTTTTTCATATTCCATAGAACTCGGAATGTTTTACGAATTTACACAAAACATTCGTAATTGTCCTGAAGTATTTAACAAAAAAGATGTGAATTGGGGTTTGTAATTGATTGATGATTGATTTTTTTTTATTTTTATTTTATTTATTTTACTTAAATTATTTTTTATTTTTTATTTTATTTATTTATTTTCATATTTTATTTATTTTATTTATTTTAGTTTTTTTCGGGGGGGGGGGGGGGGGGTGATTACGTCAGACCGAGGTAATACAATACGGAGCATATTGTTGATATAAGGTAAGTGTTTGACTTTTCAATGGCGTGAACAAGATTTTTCAGTATCATATTGCAAGTGTTGGTATGTGACAAGGTTTTCGAGTATTATACTGCTGCGAGTTTGACTATTCAATGACAAAATGTGACAAGATTTTTTCAGTATCAATGTTTCCAGTTTCCATGCTACTAAGTGTCTCCTGACTCTCCGTAAGGCCTCTAAAAGATGAAGCGGTGAAATGTGTACACACTACGAAAATACGTCAACTTCACCTTTGGTGCAGACCAATGTCACACTGGGAGCACCTTTAGAGGTGCACCAAGTGGTGAAAGGTGCAAAGTTACACCCGTAAAGGTGTTCTGAGTGTGACATTGCTAAAGGTGCAAAGTTGTACCTATTTTCTTAGTGTGTATATCAAAACGATCATTCGTGGGCATTAAACAGTGAAATTTGATTATAATGATAAATACTATTGTTAACATGTATAGAAATAGAAAGTCAGCTTTCGCTAAAATAAGTACAATAGTAATGCGGGTCAAAGACCATCTAACATGTCTAAAATGGCGTCGAGGCTGGCCTTGACCACATCTTCAATTACAGAAACAAAATTGTGTGATGTATAATGCTTGAACGCATCATCTACACTAGTCTGCGCTTCAAGACGTAAACACTTATCATATACACTAGAGCAGATTACTACCACTACCACCAATTATTAATTGCCCTCAGCTAAGACTAGTGTGGCCTGTGGTGGAGGTTATGATCTTCGACGCAAGACAGAACATAGGCAGAGTGATGCAGAAAAAGTCGGGAGGGAGGTACTGTCTACTAGTAGCACACTCTGGGGGATGGAAAAAGTTGCATGGTCTGGACCGAGACTACATCTGCACGATCGTCAGGGAAATGCTTAAAGGCAGTGGATCTCGTTGCAAACATCATCACAGACCAGGAAAAGACTAACCCATGCCCTTAGGCTATTGATGAAGGCCATGTCTTGAACTCTGGGGGGGGGGCAGTTATTACCTAGAATTTGAAAAAGTCGAAAGAGAAACATAGCCGTTTTAGTGTACGTTCTATGGTAGGAATTTCTTTCTCGCAGAAACAAAATTCAAATCAAGAGTCCTAACGTCACTATAATTCCACTAAAACTGAGTTTCTAGCTCCTATAATTGCTAAAGGTTCCGTATTTACACAATGTTAATTTTAGGCACGCAAGAGAGATCCCAATGATTGAAAGCAGTTCCTCATTTAGGACATAATGGTCTCCGCATCAAGTAAACTGTTTAAAGTTTCTGCAGTGTTTCAAAGTCATTAATTTCTTCTTTGTTGTCCAATCATTGTCAGAAAATGAGGTGACGTTGAAATGTGTTATGGGTTCAATTTCTCTTCGGCCGGAGATTAATTCAGTACTGGTAATTAAATGCCGCGTTTCTCATCAGAATCCTCTCTGCCTGAATCAGACAGTGTATATATGAGCATTTTTTTTGGCACTACTTCCGATCACATCCAAGGGCGTAGGCTGGGGGGGGGGGGTGCGCACTGTGGCACGTGCACCCTCCCCCACAGCCATAGGAGTTCTGCCTGACAAGCCAAAAAGAAATTTGCAACCACCCTTTTCTGCTTTCAATGCCTGATTTTCTCCAACTTAAGTTCCACCTCCCTGAGATGTGCACCTCCCCGTTCCACCTCCCAAGATGTGCACCTCCCAATGCCCAAACCAGCTACGCCCTTGACATCACGGTTACTTCTTGTATCCTATCCTTGAAGCTTTGTGCGACCGTTGTTGTTACAGCGATACAGTTTGAAAGGACCTGCTTGAACTATATTTCCCAAAACATCGGTGACACAATGAGATAATAAGCGTTCTAAAAGTGGTGGCTGTATAAACTGAGTAAATCTAGCTGTGATAGATCTGTCAATTGTCATAGTAATGAGGGAATCAGGGACAATTCAAAGATATATAGGCTTACACGGGTTACTGCTTTTCTTTTAGCGTACACATACCAACATCATCGTCCATTGGAAATACCACACCATACGTAGTACCATTTGAAAACTAGCATGACGGGAAGCAGTCCCATATGCCATAAACGGCGATCCGGAAGTGGGTGGGGACGGGGGCAGCCGCGTAAAAGGTGCCTGTTATCGGGGGGGGGGGGGCAGAGGCAATCTTTCCTGGTATACCAAGTCCAAAATATGCGTCTTTCCTTTCATTTTCCCCGGAGGTTTGGTGGATTTTCCGCTGAAATTGTTTTCAAGAGGGCAGTCTACCCCTGCCCGCCCAGTCCAGATCTTGACCGTTTGTATTGGTTTCATCTCCCCCGTATAGCGCACACAAGACCTGTTTTCGGGCGTGCAATTCTCGGGGTTTTGCCAGCCAAGCGGCAAAGAATGCCCAGGTCTTGTGTTGCGCTATACGGGGAGGATAAAACCAATACAAACAGTCAGAATCTGAACTACCTGCTCCCGACACTCTGTTACGCCACTGAAAGGGGGCGTCGTCCGCCCTCGATTTTTTTTCTCTGGGGATCATCCCCTACGATTTTTAAAGCTGTAATATATTTGTTAAACCTTTTTGATAGGTTTTGTACACTCTAAGAAACAAAGCACGGTTCTTTAACGGTTCCATTTTGACGCAATAGCGACACACCATTTCGCAACACAACTTTGGGGTGCTTATCAGCACCATTTCTTGACGTAGGCGTGTTCTTGATGGCACCAATTACATACCTGCCAACTGTTCCTATTAAATAGGAATATTCCTATTTTTTGGGAAAAGAAAGAGCAATTTTAACCCCTTGATGTTATTTTGTTCAAATTTGTTAAAAAGTAATATATAGGAAATTCAGGAATGTTCCTATTGTTCTAATTTTTTTAGATTATTTGTTCCTATTTCTTGACTTCAGGTTTGGCAAGTATGCAATTAGGGGCAAGGTATTAAAGATTGTGTCAGGGATGTGGCAAGTCCATCTTCCCTTCATTATCATAGCAAACGGTAGTTTAGTTATCTACAAATGGTGTGTTGAAAGTTTGAGATCCATCCGTCATGAATTGTTGTTTTATGAGAAAAACTAATAATGACAATGTTACCAGAATGTTGTTCTTTCCGTGAGTTTCAATTTTGCTCAATCTGCGAATCGCGGTTTTTGTGTAACATCGCAAGACCAGCGGAGCGCACTGATTGGTTAAACGGCTACCTCCGCACGACGCTTTTGGCTAACGCTGATCGGACAATTTGAAGCGGCACGTGCACGTTTGACGTCGCGGATTTTTTGTAAATGCTTCTGAGTAATTTGAAAAGGATGAAGTTTTGACCGTCCAGATTTTCACCAAAACTCAATAGATTTACCCCCAAGTCTCTGTGAAGAGGTGTTTATTTATATTAATTTTCACATTGGATATGACTTTCAGCTGATTTCATTCATTCATTTAGATGTTTTTGACGTGCAAATGAATGACACAATCTTTAATAGGAACCCTTTCAACCGTTAAAACAGTGCTAACAAGAACCAAATTGCTGCTAATAGGCCCCGCAAAATAGTGCCGCTATCGTGACAAACTGGAAAACTTATGAGACCCCTTTTTTCTCAGAGTGTATGCTAAGCACAAACCTTTTCAAAGCACGAATGTGACGAATAATTAAACTTTGTAATGCAAGGTATTGCAGTCAAATTTACACTTTCTACTTTTTAAGCAATGACAAAAATGTGTATGAACATAGCTGTTTTCCGCGCGAGGGCAATAATTATTTCGGCCCTCCGTGTTTCCGCTCCCCCCCCCCCCACTCCCTAATGTACAGAAATCACCGTTCATGGCAATGTGGGGATAATAAATATTCTAGAATCGAGTAACACAATTCTGTTGTCAAATTTTCCCTTTGTTTTATTACCAACAGTATTCAATGTGAACAAGCAAAATTTGTTCTAATCATGCAGGATGATAATTCAAAGGGAAGGGCGCAGCAATAACAGGCATAAGTTAAGAAATTATTGAGTTCTTGCCAATTAATCAGATTGCACTGCAACTGCAGGGAGCTGACCATGGGTGACATTGCTGCACGCGAACGTGTGTTAAGCCGCACCGTGGTAAATGTATGCATCTGTTTGAGATTGATAAGCTCCTCCCCTATAGCTGTTTCTGCAAGTTTTGTCTAGGGTAAAACTTACAAAGACGTAAAATAAACACAAAATTCATAATTTATAGGGCTTGATGAGGCGTGAGATCACACAGTACCCC
>JZLH01S0598600.1:6665-19768 GCA_001188425.1 Eucidaris tribuloides
AGTTTTCCTGATGATGTCCCTTTTCCTGCTTGCCTTTCTCTACGTTTTCCCTTTCATTTTTCTTTCAGTTTCCCACCCCTTTGTTTGCATGGGAGCATGTCTCCCCAAACCACTGTTCGGAAATGATCAATCACTCTTCCTCCTTCGTGAACTTTCAAATGTCAAGTAACCCGGATGTCAATAAAGACGCGGATGCCAGTCACCAGGGGTTGGTAGTTATTTCATTACTGGAAGACAAATATGTCAACGATACATGTTTTTGCTTTGACCAAAAAACTAAACCGAAGCCAACATTACCTATATGTTGCAATGCAGGATGCATGGGGTCCATGGTCACACAAACACAAACACATTCACTTTTCACTTTATGTTTACACTTAAAGCCAAGGTATAGTTTTGGTAAATGGTTTAAAAAACGGAATTCTTTGCAATTATGTTACATATATATGATCTATCAATGCCCTGCAGATCGCTCGTTCTGAAACTCTCCTACTTTTTTTTTTTTAGAAATTACTCAAATGGTAAAATGTTGGGGAGACCCTGACATTTCCAATAGGTAATGTACATACCGCTAGATCTTCTGTAATTTGAACATCATAATTTGTCACTGTAGACAATTTTCAGTAGGTATTATATGTTGTTATCTGATGTCTGGGGTGACAATAGAATACTTTGTGAACAATTGACAAAAATATTCTCGGGTCTACCAAAACTATACTTGTGTTTTAAGGTCTTTACCACCACATGACACCTATGGCATGCAGTTAATGATTAAATCAGTTTTTTTTACTTTTGCCAATGTAATGCGTACATTGTTGGACCTTCATGGCGCTTAGGTAGGGGTGGTAGTGCGAGTTATCACTTCTATGAACGTGGTAGTATTTGAACGAAATGTAGAGTTATCTTTCTCCAGTACACCGCTTGGTGATGTGTGAATGCATTATTGTTGTTCATTATTCTAGTGTTTTTACTTCTGTATTCCTAATTCTTGCTCCCAAATTAACGTAAATGGTTCTGGCCCATAATCACAGGTCGTAGCGAGGTAACCAAAGTTCACCAAAATATATGTCCCGTCTCCCTCATTAAAAAAAATGGTTGTCTTTCTTCTAAGGTAGCAGAAATACTCAATAACAAACAGATTCTGTGAGACACGTATACTTTTTCTGTTGTTTTATTAAATACAATGGGAAATAACAGCATTCTATATGATTAATCACATTACATTTTCTACAGTAAAACTATGTTTATATTATTCTTCTTATTCAGATTCAGATTCAGATTTAGATGCATTCTTTTATTGTCCTCACGGAAATTCATTTTGTCGACATTACAAATATATATATATACATACTTCCGTAGATTATACAGTACAATATAATTCAATTATACTATTATATACACAACATAGACGTACGAATAAACAAATAAATAGATTTCCCTTTCCAGTCATAGTACACAAATGATTAAATTGAGCTTGTAATATTTGCGATATAGTAGAGTACATGTAGTAATGCATTATTTTTGTGTGATATGTATGTATAATAATGGTTATGTTTATGTACATGTAAAAGAAAATATGAATTGTAATACACGTATGTTATCTATTTTGAATGGAAGAAATAAATGTATTATGAATCTGAATCTGAATATAATGTCTCAAAACGGGTTTTCTTTGTCATATACTGTTCAAAAGACGAAGCGCAATTTACATGCACAAACATGAAACTGGAAGCAATTATGTATACTGTGTAAATACTGATTAAAAATTTTGTAAGCCTCCACAAAATACTTGAGCACCAATCCCTGTTAATTACATCAGTTTGGCGGCAAATTTATATTTTCATTTAATTCTTTCTACAAACATATATGTTTTAAAACACTTTATTATCTGCATTGCATTTCAATTTAGAAATAATAAATGGCAATTTTCATACGACCCAGTATAAACTCTTGTTATAAAGTACAAAAAATGACAAAATCTCGTTATAACAAAGACACTGTTCTGGTTTAATTTGTTTAAATTATATTTGTACGGTACTGTTTGTGCAACCCTGATTTAACAAAGTAATCTCATGGTCGAGAGGAGTTTGTTTTAACAAGAATCCAGGCGCGGTTCTAGACCGAAAAATTTAGGGGGGGCTACTGGGGGCTTCATTCGCGGCCAAATCCTAGGTCCAAATTTTTTTTCGGTCATCCCAGCCGCCGAAAAGTCGCTCAGCGGGGTGGGAGGGGGGTAGGGAAGAAACAATTTCCATTCCAAATTCGAGGTCAATTTTTTTTACGATCAACTCAGTCGCCGAAAAGGTCGCTCAGAATTTTTTTACCCTCTGAAAATTTTTAGGGGGCTTGGGTAAATTTTGGAGGGCTTAAGTCCCCAAAGCCCCCCTCCCCGTAGAAACGCGCCTGCAAGAATCCACTGTGTAACGTAAGTCAGTTCAATTGTGATTTACGTTATCGAGATAATGTTAAAAAATGAAAATAAACTGAAGGTAATACATAAGATAATTCAATTTACACCACATGATTTACAGAATTATTTGATAAATACAAAGTAAATTTATTGCAAATAATTATAAAGAATCATACAAAAATTGGGAATGCATATAACTTGAATTATTTGAGGAAACAAGATTATGGGAACGAAAAGGGTCTAAAACACGACTAATCGTAACATCTATAGGATGCATTACAAAATTCGTAAATATATGCATAATCTCTCATGATAACTCTCTCACTCTCCCTCTCTTATTTTCTTTCTCTTCATTGCAGTCACTGATCATAATCACTGAATATGTCCAAATCGCTACCCGTAATATTTCATATTTGGAAATTATACTGGCCATTGTATATACAAATAAAGCACACTTCTATTAAATGTTAGGACAAAACTAGTGATGGAAGATTGGCTATTTTAAGTGAATGACTATGGGTCATTATTGATATAATGCATTCTCTGCGATAATCATCAATAAAATCAAGTATTGTAAAACGGGGTTGGAAATGTGATTTAAAATAAATGGGTATATTTTAGTTAAAAATACATAATTGCCAATGTTTTATTTAATATATATTATCTATTAACATTAAATACACAACGATTGTCTTGTTGACAAAGTCATTAATTTGATCTCTTTATTACATTTGGATTAAATTACATATAGCACCATGATTGACAAGTGATGTAGTTATGCCACATTTTGGTTAATGCAATGTATTTATCCTGGCAAGATTATCTATTCTGAAATTATGTATTGACTGCTTTTGAAAAATGCAAGAGGAAAACCAATTTTGGACATTTTTAATGCAAATTATATGCCCATTTGCTTTAGCATGATACCAGATGGAATATATTTATATATCTGTCACCTTATCTTCCATGCACTTTAAGCAATGTTCGAATGCAATGACAATTCATTAATTTATTTATTTTATTTCATTTCATTTCATTAATTTCTGTAAGTTTTTTTTTCTTCAAAATTGCACGGGAAACTACAATATTAAATGCACAAAAACTACAATTAAGTGAATCAACGATTATATTAAAAGATACAATAATTTAGAGTTACACACGTTTTTATACAATTTACATGTTGTAAATATATTTTTCTGTGCAAAATATGTATTTCATTAATTTATATATGTACATAATTTGCATTGTGTAAGTATCTTAACATATTATTATGAATCATAATCGAAATCCAGTAATTGGCTGCAATAATTTAATTCATAAAGTCGAATAAAATGTAATTGACTTCAAATCTGAATATGGTTAGACTTCGAATATAACTCTTGCTGAAGACAATGCGTATTTAAGTAGGCCCATACTTGTATCAGAAAGAATAACAACTTCTGGTGAAGTTTTTCAACCAGGGTACACATTCATTTTTAGACATACTTGGAATTTAAAACAGTCATGCACTATCAGAAAGACGACTTTCCACGAATCGCGTTGATCAATTTGCATCATAAATGTGATATTATGAAAACTAAAACTAAAACAAAAAGGTGATTTTTTTTTTGTAATAATAAAAATGATAATTTTAAATTTCACAGTTGTCAGTATCTAAAACAATCAATACAAATGAGTGAAACTATAACTTTGGTATAAAAAATAAATATATCAAACAAAGCCGATGTTTTGATACAAATATTTACATCATGATGTACACACCTCCATTACCCGATTGACTGACCTTGTACCATGGAAGTTATTATTATTATTATTATTATTTTATTCGGCAGTATTCAGATATATACAGATAAAAATACATGTAAAGGATTTGTTACAATAAGACACATTGCAGTATGAATCTTGATATCAGATGCATCCGGCATGCTGCCAGGGTTTGGAAAAAGTTAACTTAAAAACTGTGGTCCGCAGACCTTCCTCCCCTTACCAGACCGGGTGCATCTGATATCAATTAAATATATAACATATATGAAAAATCAAACATAAATACATTCAATCCATTGATAATGCACAACGGGCAAGTACCATTGGCAAAATAATAATTTATATAAAATCGGTAATATCAAATAAGGCGCATTAAAAATAGCAAATGATTGATAAATTTTGAAATAAATATATCACTTCAGATTAAAAATGTCTAGATAATGTAGAAAATAGATAATGTATAATAGATCATTACTTCAGAACTACAGTATAAACTGACATTTTGAAAATAATTATTGCCACTGTACTCTGAAAATTGGAAAAATTGTGCCATTATTTCATGATTTTGTTTAACATATATTTCAATTCAGTATGAAAAAACAGAACAATTGATTCACTTCAAATTGACAATCATGAGCGCATTAACAAGAACAATTGATTCACTTCAAATTGACAATCATGAGCGCATTAACAGAAGTAGGTATCGTACGTAGAATATCCCATTTCATGGGTACTGAAAATAACGACAACTAGTCGCAATTTTACACTGTAGGGTTATTACCCTGTCTCACATTTCCGCCAAAAGGGCGTTACTGTAATAGTGTTTGTATCTCGTTAAAGTCGTTCTGTATGGCATAAGGCCATAGACAGGTAGACAAATAGAACGACAGATTGATTAATAGATTGGTACTTATGCAGATAAACTAATGGATATAGATATATTTATAGATTGAAAAAGATATGTAGATCAAAAGACTGATATATAGATATTAGGTAAGTCTTTAAACTATCTGATATACTTCCATACGTATAAATAATTGTTAAATATACATAAAAAGACTACAGAGACCCTCCTTGTCGATGTAAACTCTGAGTTTCACGCGTTAAGCGATCATCTGACAATTATCACATATATTCACATTATTTACATATATTATTATACTGTGGTATGTATACATAAACAATACTCACCATCACAATATCAAGATAACAGCATACCATTTTAAGACGTGAAAGTTGTCATAGTCTTGAGAGAATATTGATCTGAAATGATATGCATATCAACAAAATGATGTGTGTGTACATCGTCATAAAAGAGATTTTGTGTGGAATGATCCACCTATTGGCCAGTGGTCACAAAAGACACACTGCAAAAACAGTGGTGTTAAAACTACACCAGCCGGTGTTGTGAGAGGACCGCACCAAATAATGGTGTTGGTTTAACACTCATTGGTGTTTAGTTCAACACCCATCGGTGTTATTAAAGCACATTCTGTTTGTTATATCAACAATATTCGGTGTTATATTCAAACTCCATGGTGTATTTTTAACACCTGCCGGGTGCGGTTCCCTCACAACATCGACTGGTGTTGTTTTTGACACCGTACTATTTACAAGGTATCATTTGGAATCCACACTTGCGCCATTATTGAATCTGTCACGATTGATGTTTATAACAGTTACAGAGGACAAATAAAAGCATCTCCAGTTAAAAACCTATGAGCGAAAGAAATGTAAACACATAACACCCTCCTGATGAAAATTTCGTATTTCCCGCTTGCAGACGCATTTCACTTATCTTAAAGGTAAATGACATGATTGGGGGTAGTCCTGAACTTGGGCTGAAACTATTCTAGAATCAAGTAAACTATACAAGAATTCTCCTGTGAAAATCTTGTAGTCAAACGTTGACTAATTCTAAAATTACTAATGTCAATATCCCTCGTGGCAGGCAAACCTGTTGTGTGGCTCTCTATGGGTCCTATTTTTATCGTGCCCCGATAAAATTGAAATACTAATATGTTCATGCTAGATTCTCCTTATAAGTGAACAAATTAGAGACAAATCCTTCCAGCTGGGAGATCACTCCAGCTGGTGTATAGTTTGTATATATTTCAACTTATTTGGTTCTGGAGGCATTTTCAAGTGTTCCCAATCATGTCACTGACCTTTAAGCCCCGTTTCTTTGCTGGGGTTAGTGCTTTAAAATGCACGGTAACTAAGTTCGGTCATAACTAACCCTGAATTAACTTTCAACACAATCCATTCACGAGTTTGGTTTTGTCTCACACAGTGTAAGCCTACAATTACCTCAGCCAGGGGCGGCGGAACGTATTTTCGGTTGGGGGGCAAAGCCAAAAAAAAGCACTTATATGTCAAAAAGGGCATTGGGGGTATGCAGAAATTTTCATCATCAAATGAAGTTTTTGCTTGAAGTTGATGTGTATTTTTGCTGTAATGCAACTTGAGTACCTCTTTTTTGAATTTTTTTCGCGATTGTTATAATACGATATGTTTGGAAAATTTGGAAGTTTGAAGTTGTAAAACTCGCTTTGTGGTCTATTCTGGCGCTACAACTCTGATGTTATTGGTAGGCCTATAAAGTGTTAAAAAAATGAACATCATGCTAGATCAAACAAATCCATAGGAAACAGTGAGCAAACACTTTTTGGAGGGCAGAAATGATGATAAAAACCACGTAGTTTCGTTATGAAGAACAGGAATGGACTTTCCCCTGTAAAAGTTCTAATTGATCTTCATTCCATACATGTATTAATTTGCGTTTTGACACATACAAGTTTGGAGTGTACAGGCTGATTGCGCGGCGACTGAGAGCAGCAAACCGTGTTTGGGGAAAAATAAAATCCTTCATCATAAAACTTTCATTTTCTGGTCATTCTTCTCTTTTGAAACGATTTTTCTTTATTGAAGAAAACGAGAAGAAAATTCCCTCACGAACAGGGGCATTGATCCATGTTTGGGATGGGGGGCAAAAGTGAAAAATATTCAAAACTTTCTGCGCGCTTGTGCGTCAAATTGTATTACAGAAATTTACACGCAAAGCGCGCCGAAAAAAAATAAAAATGACAATTTTGTATGTTTAATAGTATTTTTCTGCCATTATGTTTAATGGTTTTATAGTGCTTTCCAAAGCTTTTTAGAACATATTTGCATTGCATATTATGAAATTTTCAACCGTTATTGGGAGGCAAATCGATATGTTCCCCCCCCCCCCCCTAGCAATAATTTTCATGTGCACGATCGCAGCCGCCAGACGAGCCCTCCCCAGGATCGACGCCTCTGCTTACGAAAGACACTTTTTGTCGCTTGAAGAGTACATCATTGAAATAAGGCCATGTTATCAGGAAAAGAGATGGATAGGGCATTTTGCCACCCCTGAGGGCACTATATGAGGGTATATGAGATGCCAAATGCCCTTTGTTGTAGGCACATAATATGCCACATTGTTGAACAATGTACCCACTTTTTCTCTTTACCCTACAATGTGCCCCATCCGGGGCAAAATATATTAAATAAATCATGAATACATGAAATAAAATCACTGTCAACCAAAGAAAATGCGTATATTAAAAAACAAGTTTCCCCTCACTCAGTCTGGGTACAAACCAAAAGAGGGCACATTTGATTAGGAAAACCTTGGAAATGTAATGGGGTTAGTGGGGCAAACAATGCAGAGAGGGCCTAAGTTTTGCTACCCATGCTTGAGGGCACTAAGATGGGAGGCCACTGATGCCCCTTTTAGGCACAAAATGTGCCCCTTCGTTGAACAAGTTACCCAATTTTGTCATCTCTGTACTGTACGACGTGCCCCGTCAGGGGCAAAAAAAGTATTGAAAAAGAAAAGAAAAATATGATTATAATATATAATACATAATAAATAAAAGAAAGTCATCTTCGAGGACGAAAATGCGTCGTTGAAAAAATGTGTCCCTTCAAAAAAAGGGCACATTTCACTAAGAAAAAGGGCATTGTTTGGCTGTTGGAAAATTGGGGGGGGGGCAAGTGCCCCCCCCCCGGTTCCGCCGCCCCTGACCTCAGCAGACCCTTTGTACCACATGCCTTTGCCCGAGTAGGCTGGAGAAGGAAAATTATATTACAATTTGCCAGTGCAGGGCCTGGGAACAAAAAAGTGAAGTGCAACTTTGGAAATCGTCACATAACTGCTTGTATGTGGGAGCTCCCTGAGCTAGCTTAGCAATGACGAAGCAACAAAAATGAATCCCTTTTCATTTTTTTGCAGTTATTTAACACGGTTTGGTCGTGTAATTTTCTTCTTTTAACCCTTTCCAGCCATAATGCAATCCGCTTCTGACTAAAGTCATGAGATCTTCTTTCGTGTGTATCCAGATGCTCTCCAGTTATTGCTGTGGTACTAGGGATTGTCCCGAATCATTTGGGTTCCCGTCCTATGGGTAACACGCCAAAATGACACAACTAACTGAACATCGGACTTGTATGCATGTTGTTGCTGGCATTTGTTTTGTTGGCATCGAATGCCAGATACGAAAATGCCGTTTCCGTGCGCGTATACAACGTAGTACAACATAACTTGGAGTGATGGTCTGAGAATCACTACGTTATCATAAGTCTCCATCCCCCTGATCCTGAGTTTCCGATTGATGCCTTTGGGCTTGTCTACGTCGGTAAACTTTTATTCCTAGTAGCACGGCTGCAACGGCTGCCAACAATACCGTTATAAAAACGACTGACAATATCACAGCCAGGTTTCTTTCTGGGCCGTTGTACTGGGTGCTTGCTGAAATCATAACAAAACACACAAAAAAACCAGATTTAAAACAATATGATTGCTAAGTGTGAAAAATCAGCACATGATCCTGTGTCCAACAATTTCGACTTTTTTGCGTAATAAAATGAGGGGCCTACACTTGGTAACCTCTTCAGGTATAGCTTATACATTTGCCATAAATTTCCATTACTGTATAGCTGTATAGCTTCTGGCCTTTAAGACATAGGCTAACACTGTGGGGCTTCAATTTAAAGAAGATGTCACACTGATGTGTATAGCTCACACACTTTTTAAACTGTGGTCAATGTTAAGCTACTGTCACACTGCGCCGTCTAACGATTCCGTCTGCCTCCGTCTAAAATATTTACCTCGGACGGTGTCAGACGGTGGCAAATGGAATACAATAGAATGGAACAGAACGGAAAAGCACCGTCTGTCAACGTCTAGATACGTTTGTAATCCAGTTGTAAAACGAATTAAAAAGTCCAATAAACGTTTAATAAACGTACGCGTACGTTTTTGCAGACGGAATCGTTAGACGGCGCAGTGTGACCGTAGCTTTAGCCAGTGGCTATTGACAAATAAACACCCTAGAATACAAAAGTTTGGAAAGTTATGCTGCCACTGGCAAGATATGCATGAATGAACGTCACCCATGAATTTCCACTGCTGTGGAGTAAAAAATAGCCTAGATCTACACACAGTAGTCTATAGGAGGAAATGGGCATGGTGAATCCGGTCAACTTCAGTGCTTGTATATTCTCATTTTTTAAGCACTAAATCATTTTGAAATGCAATTTTTGTCACGGCTTCATTTTTACACGTTATCAAAGACACAGCAAAGAGGATTATGTAGCTCACATTTTGTTTAAACTGTGGTCAGCCTGTGGCATTAAAGGTTAGTGACATGATTGGGAACACTTGAAAATGCCTCAAGAACCAAATCAGTTGAAATATATACATGATATACCAACTGTACACTAGCTGGAATGGATCTCCCAGCCGGAAGGATTTGCCTCTAATTTGTTTACTTAAGGAGAATCAAGCATAAACATACTAGTATTTTAATTTCATCTGGGCCAGATAAAAATAAGATCCATCGGGAGCCAAGGGATATTGACATAAGTTGTTTTAGAACTAGTCAACGTTTGACTACAAAATTTTCACAGGAGAATCCTTGCATAGTTTACTTCATTCTAGAGTAGTTTCAGCCCAAGTTGAGAACTACCCCAATCATGTCATTTACTTTAAAGCCACTGGCTAACATTTACCAGATAAAAAAATGAGAGCTACATAATCCTCCATGCTCAAAGTGTCTTTTATAAGGTAGAAAAATGAATCTCTGAAAAAATTGTATTTCAAAATTATTATTGTGCTTTCAAAAAGTGAAAATCGTAAGTTGACCGAATTCACCTGCCCATTTCCTCCCGTAGACTTATCGTGTATGGATCTAGGCTATTTTTTACTCGCCCCTAGTACTAATTGTTTATCCATTCATATCTTGCCAGTGGCAGAATAAATTTCCAAACTTTTGTATTCTAGGGTGCTTACTTGTCCATTCAAACACTATACTATGTAGCTCAGATAGCAAAGTTTGGCATTTTTTTATTTGAAGCTCCGCAATGTAAGCCTATCACCTTAATATCTACAGTCCTTTCACAACAAAAGCGGCCAATTTTATTACCCAATGTGATATCTGTGTTGACTTACACCCCTGGTGTTAGATTTTACACCCCACATACACAGCATAAATTTTGGGACAAAGATTTTAAATACTTAAAGTGATAGTACTATAATGGGTAATTGATAATGGGTAATTGGTCAATGGTACTATATTACATTTACGACAAATAAAAGTTAAAATTTATATTTACCCTGTCTGAAATTCATGGTGGTTGATTCGATCTGATGACCATTGCCATCGGACAAGATGCAGGTAAAGTTTGTTGGCCCCTTCTGAACCTCAACCTGAAGCTCGAATGTCATGCTTCGGGTGTACGAACCGTCGTCGGTATTCCTCGTCAGTTGGTCGGAATGATTCGTTAGCACCCGGATGCCACCGGTATTTGTCCATCGGAAAGTGGGAGGTGCTTTCGCGCCAGCCTTCGTGCAAGTCATGTTCTTCCGTGTTTCCGAACTGAGTGGCTGTTCACACACGGCTAAGGCGCACCCGTCGATGTTCAAGTGCGGTTCTATATGATCAAATATCACAATTCAAATAAATGTAATTGGCATTGATTAGGGATATCCAAGCATCACATAAACTATGAGGACTGTAATAATGTTGACGATACACTGAAAGGCATGCGAGCGCACGTATACCGCACATTGGACAAGTCATTTCTCCCTCGTCCATAATTTTGTGCCAATAAACCATTTTAGCTGAGAAATTAAAGCTGCGCTTTAATTTTATCGAGATATCCCGAACGATGGGATATTGATCTTTGAAGAGTGGGAGGTCATTTTGAGCAGGAGGGTCGATCCTGGGGGAGGGGGCAGGGAGCAGTCAGCACCCCAATGAAGATATTGGGGGCAAACATATCGATTTGCCCACCCCCCCCCCCCAATAACTTTTGACAACTTAATACATTCAAGGTAATGCAATGATATGTTTAAAAACCAGTGCTAGACACTGAAAGAGACACAATTTTCATTTTGAAATTTTATATTGCAACTTGGCGCGCAGAGCCAGTTTCAAAATTGTTCTTACTTTTACTCCCTGAAAACTGTACATATTTTGGACCCGCACCGACTCACGTTTTCAACTTGTCTTGACGCAAAAAAAAAAAATTCAACAGAAGTCAACAGTGTTCAGAGGTTACTTTTAAATATCCTGTAATTTCTGCAAACAGGATTTGACCACACAGCTGCATAAAAAAGGGGGCAACTGTAGATCATATTAAAACAGGTTAACATGTGGAAAATACCCTGCTCACTTCAGGCTCCCTCATTCCCCTTCATTCTTCCTCTATGTATACTATTAAACTCATCGTCTTCGATTCCCCATGCCCCACCCCACCACACCCCCGACAAGAAAAAAAACACCCAACACAACACACACAACACACACACACACACACAAATTTCCCCATACCTTTGACCTTAACAGTGAATCCAGTGTGTGTGTACGGCGTATTCGGTTTCAACCTGGAATACGTGCACTTGTAGTTTCCCTGGTAGGAGTAGTCAGTGCGTGGGAACACGAGTGAGTAATCTTCACTCATGTTGTATCGGTCCCGAGGTATTCCAGACCCATAGACTCGGTTTCCTCGGAACATGACCACGACGCTCGAGTTATTCCCTGAAAGAAAATGAAATAAAACTTATACATACAGAAGCAGCATTCGGTCAAAACACTAAATAAATAGATAAATAAATAAGCAAATACTAGACAAGCATTGGCTAAACAAATCAGAAATCCCATTATACTGTTTGTTTTCATATTGATGAGAGCATATTCCTGGTGGAACGAAAGATTTCTGGATACAAAAAAAAACTCGGCAAGCTCTCTACCTCCTCTTGTTGATCAACTGCACAAGTGCATATTATTCTATACTAGCGGGACCCGTGGAAATTCCACGGGTCCTAGCGGGTGAGGTTTATGTTAAATGGACATTATTTTGGAGATTAAAAATTGTACATGTAATTCCCCTCATTAAATGTGTATGATTGGTCCTTTGCAGTACATTCTGGAATTTTTCTTAAACTGCAGATTCATATTTATTTGTTTAAAAAATTATATTTATTTGATGGAAATTTTCGGAAGTTATTGTGAATACCATTTTTTAATGAATTTGTTATATTATGCTTTTAAAAAAAATTAATTAAGGGAAAGAACATTTTTTTTTAGATTTCCATTTTTTGAAGTACCCGTACCCTTGTCCCTTAAATTCCGGGCCCGTACCCATGATCTCATACCCGTACCCCTGTACCGTATATACTTACACCCCAACCCACAGGTCCATATCCATATCCGTACCTGTGCCTCTCATTTTGTATCCATTACAGCTGGGCCGTACCCCTACCCGTACTCACAAGTCTATATCCGTACCTCTTGTCACGTTCCTGTACCTGTTCCCAATGGTCGGTACCAATCCAGTATCCACAGGATCATATCCTTACCTGTACCTCTCGTCTCGTAAGCGGCTGGCCCGTACCCAT
>JZLH01S0598600.1:36174-50221 GCA_001188425.1 Eucidaris tribuloides
GGTTACAAGTAGTAGTAGTAGTAGTAGTAGTAGTAGTAGTAGTAGTAGTAGTAGTAGTAGTAGTAGTAGTAGTAGTAGTCGTAGTAGTATAGTAGTAGCAGTAGTAGTAGTAGTAGCAGCAGTAGTAGTAGGCCTACATGTAGTAGTAGTAGTCGTAGTAGTATAGTACTATAGTAGTAATGGTATAGAAGTAGTAGCAACAAATATTGCAACATAATTTTGTCAAAGGGGATTTCGATAACTTACTTGTTATCATGATTGTGACCATACTAGTCATGCCGAGCCTTGGCCATCTGCCCAAAAAAGTAAAAACCCTTGAGAGATATGAACTTCGACTCCATCTATGTAAATATATGTAGAGGCTGTGTGTGGGTGTGTGTGTGTAACGTTACGACGTGTATTCTGCCCCCCCCCCCCCATGACAAAAGGGCATAACAGACTTTTGGTGTTTTGGAGATATTGAGCAAAATGTATTTTGTTCACAACCTTAAAGCCCTATTAAGTGTGCTTTTAACAAGCGGATTATGAAACAAAGGGACACTTCTAATTAATATTTTGGTGTTCTGCATTTTAACATGATGTACTGAGTCCCCTACACTATATAACTCAATTTTGAAGGGAAAAGTGTCAGTTATGCCCTTTTGTCATAGGGGGCAGTCTTGTTTGTCTTTAAAGGCCGGCTGTCTCTTATACACGCCTAAAATTTAACATTGTATAAATACACTGGTATATACAAGAAAATGCTCTTTAAGAACCTTCAGCTAATAGGAGCTAAAAATGCAGTTGTGGAATTATAGTAAACGTTTGACTTCGATTTTATTATTTTTTTGTCTCGAGTGACAAAAATTCTACCATTAGTACTATGTAGTCTATTTTTAGAAAGTGCATGTATAGGCCTCTTTACCTCCATGGACAGTGCCATACATGTAGTGCAATAGGTATACACGTAGATCTGACCTTGCATTCCTTTCAATGCCTGGCATATGCCAGAACAATCATGTGACATTAGCCTACGTACGTATTGTAATCAGCCTGATATACCCATGGACGTTGTAGGTAGGTCCATGATATACCTAAGTGAGATTTGAAACAGTGTGCCTAGAATATACACTACACAAATATTGTTTTTTGCGCATTTTACAAAATCTAGGTAATTTCTGATCTTTAGATTTCACAAGCAAGCCCTTTATAAATAACCTAAGGGCATGAACAATGTTTTGCTGTGGTATGGGAGGGTTGCAAATGAGATTCCCTACCTTTAATCTAGAGTTTAGATTTGTCTTTAGCACGATTGCTCAAACAAACCAATCTAATGATCAACCCATTCTTTTTATTAATATGTTTTTATGTTGCGTTATCGCATGACAAATACCAGGAAACTCAAAAGTGTAGACACATAAGTAATACCTCTCGACTGATGTGGTTGTTTTGAGGTAAACAAGTATATTTAACAACCTTTCCTTATTATACATATTGTTTTGCTTCTTGTGGGATATGGACAATCCGTTAAAGAGATAATTTGTCATTTTCACACGTGTTGATACATGCGCAGGCCGACGCACAAACATGACAAATGTTTACAATACATACACGCATACACTCATACATGAATACATACATACATATTCAGGTATGGGTAAAACCATCTGGTGGTATAGAGGGTTCGACTGAGAACAGGAGTTACAATATAAATACATAAAAATGTAACATTACTCAAGATACTACATAGAGTTTTACAGCATTGTTCGTAGTACAAAAGTGTGTTTCTTTGTACCCCCCCCCCTTGCCAACTTAGTGAAGAAAACCTAGCTACGCCACTGGGTGGGTAGCATGCATTTCGTAATTCATTACCACATCAATAATGCATGTCCAACAGTGCTCATGAATGCATTTCAAAATAGACCCTTGCCAATACGCCAGGGTATCTGTGACACCCTAAGAAGTAATAATTATTTTGAGTGATGTATATATACAGCCTGCATGTGCGAGTGTAGAACATCCCACCATTTTACCCAACAACACGTGAGAGCATAGCCTAACCACATCAACATACAAGCACCTCAAGCCCTATCCCCGGGCATTATGCATGCAAGCAAGCATAGATGCATGTCTACTTGCATTATAATTATTATACATATACATAAACATCCGTACAAACGACCATGTAGTTAATGACGCACCCATTTCCTATATCATGTTGTGAACATTGATGTTGTTTGACACTGGCTGTATACAGTGCGTCCCAGAAAAAAAAAAATCCTGAAACAAAGGCTTATTGAAAAGAACATGTTCAAAATAAACTTTGATTATGTTCTTTCAGATCATACAAATAAAGCAAACTTATTTATTCATGCATCTCTGAGTACCATGACTTTGAAAATTTAATGTCAAAACCATTTATTACACTTTTTGGCTTTGCCGCTGAACACTAAGAGGTGTCCATTAATTTCTTTTTCTGATGTGCTGAGGACATGCATATACGCCCCATTGTTTACACACAATAATCCTTCGTTTTAGAATCTGGGGTGTTTTTTTCTGGGACGCAGTGTATAGCGCATGAGCCTCACGACATGTCATCGGGACTTATGAATTCATAATCAGCAGGCATTGTTCAACTGATTATCAACTCACCACTTTTGTTCGCTAAAACAATCAGGCCGATAACGATAACAATAAATTCTTCATTCAAAACACATAATTATGACAAATGGGGCTTTTGTTAGTTTTATTTTGCCCTTTTGCCTTACGATCTCATGCAGACGTACGCAACAAACGGTATTGTTTGAGGAAAGTGGAAACATACCGTCACAAGTGAAACGGAAACGCAACAAACAAATGACTGTAGGGCCTATAAATATTATCAAAGTAAACTGCTGACTAGAACGTTCACAATAATATTCAAAGATAGCTTACTCAATACGAACAAAATCCACATCCTTGACTTGAGCTTTTTCACGAAACGACACATCGTTGTCAAATTCTTTGTCAAGAAGTATAAGGAAGCAAGCGTTTCGCACTCCCTTTTATAGTCGGAGTGATAGGGGTACGCGTGCGGCTATATGGACAACTTTATAATCATCACAATGCGTGTAGGGTATTCCCCGAATACATCATCTCCATTATTAGTACTAAAGCATTGCGTTGCATGTCGGGAAGACAGGAAAAACGCGGTAACATGTTTTTGTAACATAATCCACCCGATTCATATATTATGAAATTACTGGTTATTGCTAAATATCAAAGGTGATTACGTATCACTTCGTAAAAAGGGCTTGTTTCCGACGGGCGCATAATATTCTACTATACTCTGACAAAAAATAATATGAAGCTGCAAGAAATAACACGTTTTCGGCGTTTCATTGTAAAATATAGAGTACTGTTCTACCAAAAAAATGCAGTGATTTTACCTTTAAAATAAATTACGGTTAATGTGTATACAATTACTTTTGAAGTGAACTTAATCACGAAATTGATGTCAAATGTAATGACTCGAGAAATGTGATTCAGAGAAGCACAAACTGAAAAGTGAGGAAAAGTTCACTCTTAAAAATTCCGGGTCAGACTGACTCAAAAAAGGAATCCGTTGGGGGCACACTCGGAAAAGGGTCAGTTTCAACCAAATTGCGGGGCAAGGTTGACCAAAATATGAGTCAACTTGACTTGGATTTTGGTCAAACTTGACCCGGAATGTGGTTAAACCTGACCCTTTTCCGAGTGTGCCCCCAACGGATCCTTTCTCCGAGTCAGACTGACCCGGAATTTTTAAGAGTGTTGAAATGGGATGGAGGGAAGTCAACAACTTTTATGGGGGACCATGCTATCACAGGAGGGGGTTAAGGTTTGGTTTTTTCCATCTTCCATACACAATATAGAATTTACAACAACAAATTGTGCTTCAAAATTGCATTATAAACAACTAAAATGATTTTTCACTGTGTTCAGCGGAGCAGTATGTATGAAAAGTAAGGTGGGATTTGCTTCTGTCATGCCTCTGATCCAGTAAAATGTAGGGACGGAAATTATAAGTGGGGACGGTATTCAGCTGTCCTCTGCCTGTTACACCATATACTCATGCTACCGCCATGTACTACTACATTACTACTACTACTACTACTACTACTACTACTACTACTACTACTACTACTACTACTACTACTACTACTACTACTACTACTACTACTGTACGACTACTACTATACGACTGCTACTACTCTACTACAATACTTCTACTACTACTACTGCTACTACTACTACTCGCCTACTACTACTACTGCTACTACTTCTGCTTACTTTTTCGACTATGATGCTATAGTACTACTACTATTACTACTACTTCTACTTACATAAATACTAATACAATAATAATAATAATAATAAAAATAATAATAATAATAATAATAATAATAATAATAATAATAGTAATAATATATAATTATTTTGCGATATGAACATTAAGAATTAATTGTCAAAAACCTATAATTATTACAATAATTTATGTTCTTTTGAACAAGTGGACCTTTCAGATTTTTTTTTATTTTTTTTTTGGGGGGGGGGTGTACATACGCACCGGACGCAACATCCCTCCCCCTGGCTACGAGCCTGTTATTCAGGTCAAATTTTGAAGCCTCTTTCCGATTTGAAATTTATGCTTTATTAGGGCACTCAATGGTGACACTGAATTCAATTTTATGCATGCAGAATGGTGCACACGCAATGGGTGTGCCCCGTGGTTGATGAATTTTGGAGGAGAAATTTCTTATCAAATTGTTTGATTTTGATCAGTGTATTGAATTGTTTGCTCATACAGCTATCGCTGGTTCAAAGTAAGTCACAGCGTAATACTGGGAGCGAGTGGTTTTGAAAGCGAAGATAATTCCTTCAGAAGAGAAGGAGAATTTCCCTTTTATGTAAATCAATGGTAACTTGTAATGCTTTTTTGCAATGAAAATAGAAAATTAGAATAGAACCCTAAATCTACCTAGCCAGACAAGCAAGATCCCAAAATAGTGTTTAGTCCTTTTAACAAGCTTAACACTATAACGGGTGGAGAAAGTTGGATGAACAGCAAGCATAATTGCTTTTTTTTAAAATATGCAACAAAAGAAAGGTATGTATTCCGAAACATGTCAAGGATTAAATAACAAAGCAATCCTATCAATGCCAGAAATACACTCATCAAAGATTTCAAATACACTATTCAGATTCATGAAACGGCCTGCAGGAGTATTATACAAACCTTTACGATATTAAGCCGAAATTTAATCAGTTTTTAATAAAATTTAAATAAAAAGAACAAATTTAATTAACAAAAGGATTTACTTGGATAAGTCTATATAAAACTGTGATTTAAGGCATGATTGGGAACACTTGAAAATGCCTCAAGAACCAAATGAGTTGAAAAACCAACTGGAGTGGATCTCCCACATGGGAGCATTTGTCTCTAATTTGTTTACTTAAGGAGAATCAAGCATGAATATATACGAGTATTTTTATTTTATCGGGGCACGATAAAAATAGGACCCATAGAGAGCCGCACAGCAGGTTTCCCTGCTACGAGGGATATTGACATTATTTATTTTAGAATGAGTCAACGTTTGACTACAAGATTTTCACCGGAGAATCCTTGCATAGTTTACTTGATTCTAGAGTAGTTTCAGCCCAAATTGAGGACTACCCCCAATCATGTCATTTACCTTTAAGATCATTTTCTAACTCGGCTTATCCCAGTTTTGTTTTCTTTTTCTTCCTTTCCTTTTTTCTTCGTTTTTTTTTGGGGGCCGACCGATTGGGGGGGCACGTGCCCCCCCCCCCGCAGTTACGCCACTGGTTATGATACAATTAGCAGTTCTTACCGAGCATCAAGACGGCTGGACACACAAGCATGTTGACTGAAAAGCGGTGAATTGCTCACACTGACAGTTGACAAGATGTTATACGGCTGGATAAAGGTCTTCCATTTGCTACCAATTTTATGATCATGGAATTTCTACTAAAATGTGCAATAATAATAGTTAACAGAACAATACGCCAGTTCCGACGAGCTTATTACACTGCTTGTCATACCAAGGGGAATACCAGACTGGCAGCAACTTGTATCAAATACATGTAAGAACAAAAATTCATGAAAACACATCGCTGGAATTTTAAGAAATTTCACGGAAATCTGAATGAATTTATTTCTTTAAGAATATGATCATGACAATGGGCAACTCACAGACAACTTTCTATTACCAAATCCAAATATTTGATCCTTACACACACATACATCTACCATATGCGGGGGTGTTTAAACAACTTGAGGGGGGTGTTAACACCCCATAAACACCCTTTTTTCCGGGAAACGCCCCTTTTTTCACGGAATCACCCCCTTTTTTCGTGTAAAGGGGGTGAATTTTGGACCTAGGATGTGGAGGAAAAAATGTCACGAATACATCACTAACCCCCCCCCCCCCGGCTGAGCGAGTTTTCAACGACTGGCGTGACCGGGGGAAAATAGACCTAGGATTTGGCCGCGGATGAACACCCCCCCCCCCCTTGGCAAAATCCTGCGTACGCTCATGCATCATACTGAGTGTAGGCCTACAATAAGCAACTGGGAGCCGGGGGTCCTGGGGTTCTGTAGCATCCCCGTTTATGTTGGGGGCATAGTACTCCTACCAATTGTTTGGCACCATAATATACATAAACAAACTGCTTCGGGGACCTAATGACCCTTTGCTTCCCCCCGTGCAAGCCACCCCCCCCCTCAACCTCGTGTTTTTTTTCTTCAATCTGGGGCCAAATGGGAGCACCATGCATGTGAAATGTTTGAAGGTGGGGGACACAATAGGCCTACCAAATGTCCCCCCACGAAATTGCATGTGTGCATAAGTCTGTGATTGTGGTTTCGCTAGTAATTTGGCGGGTAATTTTTTGGGGGGCGGCCAAAAAATTGTTTTGGTCATCATCGGCTTGTCAGAAGTTGTTTGGCTAGTAATTGGCTAGTTCAGAAAAAATGGCAGGCAGGTTCCTGTATGTGATGTCCCCCCTACATTTAAAAATGGATTTGCGCCCCTGCACCGAACTAAACAATTGTTCCCACGTCCCCATTATAGTCATGTTTTGATTTCACAGACTCGTACTTTTCCCCGAGTTATATAAAATACATGTAAATGTTCATTCTTAAACATGAGAACAGAAAAAAAGTTTTTTCTCTTATAGTTCCCTGTTTTCCTAATGTTGTCCCTTTTCCTGCTTGCCTTTCTCTTTGCTTTCCCTTGATCAATTTTCTTTCATTTTTATTTCCTTTCGCCCCTTTACTTTGCGTGGGAGCATGTTTCCCTAAAACAGGAGCGTCAATCCATGTTTTGGATGGGGGGGGGCCAAAAGTGAAAAAAATTCAGAAATTTTCGGCGCGCTTCGCGGGCCAAATTGTAATAGAATATTTTGCGCGCGAAACGCGCCGAAAATTTGACGATTTTCGTGTTAATAGTATTTTTATGCCATGTTTAATGGTTTTATAGTGCTTTCCAATGCTTTTTAAAACATATATTTGCATTGCATATTATGAATTTTTCAAGTTGTAAAAATTATTGGGGGGGGGGAGCAAATCGATATGTTTGCCCCCCTAATATTTTCATTGGGGGGCGATCGCCCCCACAGGATCGACGCCTCTGCCCTAAAACACTGTTCGGAAATGATCGATCACGTGAACTTTCAAATGTCACGTGAACATAGCAACCCGGATATCAAAGAAGCGGATGTGAATCAATTAATAGTTATTTTACTACTGTGGAGGAAAAGTGTCAACTTCATACATTTTTTTACCATGACAAAAAAGTAAACCACAGCTAACATTAACGCGGGATACCATGTCAGTACGTCACTTTGAATCAGTCACACGGATATATTCACTCTTCACTTTGTGTTTACCCTTAAAGGTCTTTACCGCTACAAAACACCGTCCTGCGGCATGCAGTTACATGGTTTAACCAGGCTTTTACTTTTGCCAACGTAATGCGTGCATTGTTGGATTTTTATGTTGCTTATGCAGTGAGGGGTGCTAGTGGAGTTATCACTTCCCTGAATGAGGTAGTACTTGAACAAAAATAAAACGTTATCTATCTTTATCCAGTACACCGTGCGGTGATTTATAGAATCTATCCAACATTGGAATATTTAAGTATTATTGAACAACAATATCTGATATTGTTGTTCAATAATACTTAAATATTCCAATGTTTTCACTTCTGTAATCTGTATTCCTAATTCTTGTTGCCTGTTAGTTGCTGGCTCCTTCTCCCTTTAACGTAAATGTTTCCGGCCCATGATCACAGGTCATAGCAAGTTCACCAAAGTTCACCAATCTCTCTTCCTTGTTGAAAAAAAACAAATGTTGGTCCTTTCTCCGTTGAGAATTGCAGGAATACTCGATAACAAAATGATTCTGTGATACACGTAAATTTGTTCATGTTTATCTGTTTTATTACACACAATTTGGAATAAAGCCCTAATTTTTACATACAAAACAGTCAGATTATGTTCACATTATTCTACTAATAGAATGCCGTCACAACAGGTGATAAATACAATATTAAACCTTTCTTTTCATCGAACAAATTACGTTATGAAACAACACGTGTCTGATTTTCACTTCATTTATTTCCACTTTCAAAAACAAAACAAAACAATACAATTATGGTAAAAATACACAGATATGTACAAAATGGTAATACATGTACACGTGTCTTATTGATTACTGATATTTACATACGCAAGTTATTTCGTAACAAATATTTTAAATAATCACATTTCACCTTCCACATATTATACCGAAAGCAGAGTTCTGAAAGTCATTTTAAAGTTGGTAAAAAAAAAAACTGTCAATGTGTATAACTCAAGCCAAATTAGGCTCCATAACAGTTTACAACTTGGCATTAAAAATTCAAGTGTTATCAATTTAACAGTGTTTATACAAACCTCAGATAAATTTAATTACAAACATCCATCACTTCTCGAAACATTCTCTTCGAGGTGTGAGGAAAATAATATGCCACAATAGTTCATATACTATACCTCAAGAATTGTTTTTGTCTTTCTTTGTCACATTACTAACACATGTCAAAGGAGGACAATATAGCGCAATTTACACAACACGAAAACTGGAAGCAATTTAAGTATACTGCATATAAATGCTGGTTAAAATTTCGTGAGCCTCAACAAAACATTTGAGCACCAATGCGTCTTAATTACATTAGCCCGACTGACAATACATTAAAATGTTTGTATTCAAAATTGATTGACGGTAATGCATAAATAATTCAACTTACACGATATGATTCACAACATTTTTTTTTCAAAATACACTGTACAAGGTAATTTTATTGAAAATATAAATTGCACAAAAATCATTAATGCATATATGACCTGATTTAATAAAATTAACGAAGCACATGATTATGTATATTAAAAGCAGAAGGTCGCCATTTTAAGCTGGGCTTGAATATCAGACAGACGCTTTGCTACCTATAATCTTTGATTATTCATGAAAAGTCAAAAGAATTTTGGGCCATAATATCCAGTTTGTAACAGTGTTTAAGAAAACAAAGAATATGGGAACGGGTAAAGGCTAAAACACAGCTAATCATAATACGTACAGTATAAAATCCTCAAAAATGTACACAATCTTTCCTAATTACTCTCTCTCTCTCTCTCTGACTCACTCTCTTATTTTCTTCTTTCCATTTCATTTACTTATCAAACTCACTTAATGTGTCCGAACTACTACCCGTAAAATTGCATATTTGGAAATTATACTGGAAATTTTGGAAATATATTTGGAAATTTTTAAACATGGAAAATTATACATTTGAAAATTGTTCAAACATAATTGATATTTTTCACTCTCTCTGTCACCCTCTTATCTTCTTTCACTCCATTGCATCCACTTGTCAAACTCACTGATGTCCGAATCACTACCCGTAATATTGCATATTTGGAAATTATACTGGCCAATCTGCAAATAAAGCACACTTTATTTAAAAACGTTAGAACATAAACTCCTGGTGGACAATTGGTTATTCTAAGTTAGTGATTTCGTGATTGCATGATTGCACCCTCTAAAGTAATGCTGAATAAAATAAAATGTTTAAAAAATAAGCTTGGGAAATTATGATTAAGATTAAAAGAAAAATAGATTTAAAAACATTCAATTCCTAGTTTTTAATTTAATTTATACATAATAACATTAAGTGCAATTGTACATTAAAGTGTATGATAATATTACTACAATTGTTAAAATCCTCTTGATGACACACAGTCACTCCATTAATCTGGACCTGTTTATTGCATTTACACTGAATTACACGTAGCAACATGATTAGCATTCAAATTATGTATGTTGTGCTACACTTAAAGCAAGATTGCATTCTCTGAGATTGAATGCTTCTGAAATAAAGCCTGATTGAACTTGTACCTGGACTTGAAATACGCCGGAGGAAAAACACTTTTTGACACACATTTTTAATGTAAATTATGTGCCGACTAGCTTTAGCACCATACCAGATGGATCATGTTTTTATATCCAGTCAGTTTGTGTTGCATACAATTATGTACAATGTATCATTTCATTTCATTTATTTCTGCAACCTTTTTTCAAACATTATATATAAAATTAAGATATTAAATGAACACACATTTTTCACACGATCTGCATATTTGAAATGTAAGTGTATGTGTAAATAATATATATCGTTTATGTGTATAGTTTTACCATATGTTCATGTATGTGACTGTGTTAAAAATGTAAATCACAATCGCGATTCAGCAAATTGGCTACATTGATTTAAGTCATGAACATAAGTTGAACTGAATCGACTTCAAACCTGAACGTGATTAGACTTCGAATGTATAAGTCTTGCTGTCAAACCTGAACGTGAATACACATCGAATGTATAAGTCTTACTGATTACAATGCAAATGCCTTGTAAGTACTGCACTCTCATTTCTGCGGAGTCAAAATGGACTAAAAATGGCATCAGCTGGAAGTCTACTCTATTCTTAGTTAAAGTGACTCGGATTTCCACACCATTTTGACTCGGAATTTTGGGGCGTCATCTGAGATTCGAATCAATTTGAGTCAAGGTAGCTGGGAAATCCGAGCTACTTTTTACACGGAATAGAGGAGGCACATAGCTGACAACATTCCCGGGGAAAACTTG
Organism: Eucidaris tribuloides; assembly: GCA_001188425.1. NCBI lineage: Eukaryota > Metazoa > Echinodermata > Echinoidea > Cidaroida > Cidaridae > Eucidaris > Eucidaris tribuloides. Next base: position 47,373 of record JZLH01S0598600.1, read on the forward strand.
ACTGCGCAGAAATGAAAATTATCAGAAAGGAGTACAATTTCTGTTCAGATTTTTCAACACATGTACTATCGGAAAGGCAAATTTCCATCAAACAATAAGTTTTGTTGGAATCGTGTTGATCGGTTTGCATCATCCCGGATATAAAAACTAAAACTATTTAAAAAAAAAAACGATTATATTTATGTCATAATAAAAATTAACAATTTTATTTTAATAGCTGTCATCTAAAACAACAAATGAAGTATAAATTTTTGGTACGAAAAAGGAAAAATGTAGTATAAAACATAACAGATTTTTTTTTAACATATATACAAATATTTACATTAAATTATGTATGTACACAGTGCTCCAATGCCCCATTGACTGACCTTTATAATTATGTACAATGCTCCGGCAAATATAAAAGTGGATGTGGTTTTCGTAGGTGTATCCCACCGATACACCTTAGTAAGGGTATTACCCTGTCTTACACTTCTGCCAAAAGGGCGTTAAAACAAAATACTCTGTGTATTCTGTTAAAGTCATTTTGTATGCACAGTAAACACGCTGTTTAAAATATCTTAAACAACTGCTTACCATTCTTTGAGCCTGTTAATCTAACAACATTGTTTACATTTTTAACTATGATTTTGAAAAACGCTGTTCGCAGTTGTTTAAAATATTTTAAACAGCGTTTTTACAGTGAGGTATAAGACCAGTTACAGATAGATATGTAGATAGATAGATAGATAGATAGATAGATAGATAGATAGATAGATAGATAGATAGATAGATAGATAGACAGATAGATAGACAGATAGATAGATAGATAGAGTAATATGTAAATTGATTTATTTAAATATCAATATATATGCAGATAAACGTAGTGATAAACAGACTGACAAGACAGGTATAGATTGACAGCCTGATAAATATATACTATCTATAAACCGACTGCCATACTAATTTATATGTTTACATAGTGAAAATATATACACTATACATATTATTTACATAATAAATAATGTGGTACATAAGTGTGAATGAAAGAAACAACTACCGAAACAAGTCAACATCACAATTTCAGGTAAATTGCATATAATATAGCATATAACTATATAGCATATATCTATATTTAAATATGAGGCATATTGATTATTCCTATCTGACTGCAGTGGCAAACGCATCTATTACTGACTTTTTTTCCCTTTTTTTTTTTTAGCTGTGACGCTTCAAAATGTTTCATTAGCAATTAAGTTCGGTAATATTATGTAGGCCTAACCCAATCCCTCCCAAGTTTAGTTCTGGTCGATCAGACAATTTTTTTGTCAATCGTTCACAAAGTATTCATTTGTCACTCCAGACATCAGAAAACAACACCAAACCCGCTGAAAATTATAGTGACAAATTGTGAAGATTAAATTACCTATTATTACCTATAGGGAAATTTTGAGTAATTTCTCAAAAATGGGAGGGTTTCAGATCGAGCAATTTTCAGGGCATTGGTAGATCATATAGGCCTATAGGTCCCGGATATAGGTCTAAAAACATAATTGCACAGAATTCAATTTCTATCATTTACCAAAACTATTCGCGGCTTCAACTTTATCACAATCTGTTCAGAAGTCTGGCTTTATCTAACAAAGCATAAGCCTACAATTACGTCATTACCCCCTTTTTTTCTACCTCATAGCCTTTACCAGAGCGGGTAGCTTTGTTATTTTTCCTGAGAACTTTTGGAACCGTTGCTACGTAAAGAGCACCACAACCACCGAGTTGCCTTATGTGGCTCGACTGGATAGCACACTACATTTAACCCGCGTTTTGACCCCCTATTCGGAAACCTGAAAGTCGTTTTGCTTTTTTCAGCAGTTTGTTTCGCCAGTTCGTGGGAGAAATATGGCACGGGGCGGTACCCTAGAAATCTGGAGAAAGACTGGATATTCCGCAGTTGTCAGTGCCGAGATATTGTACTTCATATGAATGGAGTAGCTCAGGAAATCATTACATAACTGCTATATGGGACCTCCCTGAGCTTAGTAATGAAGCAAAAAAAAATGCAAGACATAACCACGATATTGATTTTGCCAGTTATTAAATGCGGTTTATTAATGCAATATTTCTTCTCATCCCACCGTAACCGGATTACTATCTGCTTCTGACTTCAAAATTTGAGTCACGAGAATGACGAGATGATCTTATACATGGATCCAGATGCTCTAGGGCAGGAGTACAGCAATCGACTCGACCTGTCATCATACGGGGCTAACGTCATGGGCTGTGGAATCGAGGCCAGTATTGACTCTTATAGGCGATTTGTTGCCCCGTCTATGCCTTCTGAGTTTTGTATAATATACAATCGCTACTACCACAACTGTAAATATCAAACCTAAACCCATAGTTAATCCCACAGAAAGGCCAATGGTTCGGTCGGTGCCGGTGTGTGGGGTGCTAGCTGAAAAGGAAAGCAAAATAAACACAAAAATATTTTTTGAATATGATGACAAATACAAACAAGCAAAATCGAAACAAAAATATGTCGCGTGATGACACGATATACTGGGTTCATATCAGCTCTCGAGGATTTTGTGATATTTTTGTATTGCGAATTTGTGATTACTCACTATACATTCAATCGGATTGCTCATTCCCACACAACCATCTGGGCTAGATCTACATCATCCTACACGCTAGCTGCAAGTGGCTCTGAAGTTAATGGAGTTCAAAACGATCACTGAGTACTTTGAAAAAGTGAAAATAAATGGGCGATCATTCCACAGCCCCCTCCCCCACCCCTCATAGACTGTTGTGTTTTAGTCTGATTCTCAGACCCTACTCACTGCCACTTGGGCCCGAAGGGCCCAACCCGA
>JZLH01S0598601.1:5090-19317 GCA_001188425.1 Eucidaris tribuloides
TCCAAGAATTTTCTCTTTCGGCTGAGTAAATTCAGATAGCGTTTTGGAGGCTACCTGTAAAAATTTTCAAAATCCCTTCCCCCCCCCTCGCCCCCCCGAGATTTTCACCTATTAATTAAAAAAAAAACCAAGGACATTCAGATCTGTATTGGTTGAATGACCAATTGTGCATAAAGCTTTCAAATAAAAAAAAATGCCAAATTTAACTGCGCTTTAATTATACAGAGTCAGCATGGGTAAGCCTCATCATCTTCTTACTACCGCTCTTACTTCCACTCCAAGCTGAGTGTAATAGTTGGTATATATTATCAACTCATTTTGGTTTGAGCATTTTCAAGTGTCCAAGCATGTCAGTAAACATTGTACGATCAAATTCACATACCGAAAAGCATGAAACAAAATGATTACATAGTTGGCATTTAACAAATATTTTTATATGGGTATCCCCTTTTTCTCAAAAAAATACAAATAAACTTTCACAATGATCGTACCAAATAAATATTAACTTACATGCTTAAGATATTGTAGTCGACATGAATCCGCGGCTCCAGTTGATGCCCAAGTAAGTAATCCCCTTCAGTATTCCAAAATTGATGATCGCGATATTGATCGCGATGGTAGGCTGAATAGCAGATTATTTCGGTAATCTCAAGTCAAACAGATGATCCAAAGATGGATCCCAATTAGTAGAAGTCCCAATGGTAGGAGTATGAACCCAATGCAAAGTGCTAGCAGGAAATCGGCTGTGGCATATTCACACCAGTCCCAATTGCAGCCAAGATGATGTAGTATTCCAAATTAATCACCAGGCTTTCAGGTAATAACAGGCGGTCCACACCAAAACTTCCTTTACTCCACAGGTGGGTATTCGTGCCAAGGTCACAATAAACTCTAAATGCAGGTTACTATTAACACATGCTGACTTGAGCTAAGATGACAGAACTCACTCGTCCAAACAACTATATTATATCAAAACCCTCTTAGTCTAGAATCATCTATTCATTCTTGTAAATATGACAATAACAAACACAATGACCTGTTCTAGATCACATTATCTAAAAATATTCCATTCATAAACATGGCGACTAAAAAGGTCACTGACTCCACTAATACTCGCAGGAAATTGCCTCCTTTATTAGCTAATTAAGCTACACGTGGGGAGTTACATTTTCTATGTAAATTACATTTAGCCCAGGAAATTCCACAACTGCTCTAGACATAAAAGTATTTCAATGTGATTTCACCAGCACATAAAACTGCAATCTAATTATGGCTAGAGTAGCAAGTACATAGCATGTATAAATATCCAAATTTATTAACACTTTCCCATGGAAAAAGAAATTTTGCCGTAGCAATTTTTCTTTTCAGATTTTCAAAACATATGCAATACATAGCAATTAATTTGACATCAGCATATACTACAAGATTAGCTTACATGCTATATCAATTACAAATGTTCACCTTACTGCATCCGTAACAATTATACTTTCATTTTTTTTTTTTTGACCACTCCTTTATATGTCATAACTGTATTTGGCTGTATAACAACTCAATTAATTTAACCTGACAATTGTCTTTAGTTGCCAAGACGCACGATGTCTATTGCCACAAAGAAACTTGATAAACAGGATCATAACAATATTATCACTGCTTAAAATATTGTTACTCAAACCTGAATATTTTTCATGACTTTCATTACTTATTCAATCATTTTGATGACACTTTTTTTTTTTAAACAATAATTCTAATCAATAAACAAACTGTCTTGATACCTATACTCAATCAGCAAGGCATTTACTTGCACTTGGATTTTCACATAAAATTAAAATACTAGCAAATCTTCTTGCTAAAATCCTTTTGGAATATGCAATTCATTTCACCATAATGATCATACAGTATTTACCCCCGATTCACATTTTTTGTGACTTAATTCAATTTGTTTCACTGGTTTTTCCACATGTGTACCTTTTGTCATGACGAACTGAGTCACAGTGCCACAGTTTCAACTGATCAGGGGAGATCTGGACTTGTTTCAAGGAAGCGTATTATTCCCCTTTTTTGTTTGTCAGATACACTTCACATACATCTTTGAATACTTCCCCAAATTATGACAACAAACTGGTACATCGTGCTCATTTTCATGGGTCACTCAACATTCTTGTGCTTTCCAACCACTTTACTTGACACATCTCGTTGTCAGGACGTTACTTACATCTGACATGGAGGTGTTAGACACCTGACACTAGGTGGCTCAACTCACTTTCACTATCCGATTCAACATGTCAAACACTGATTCTACTTACGTCAACTCCTCCTCATCATTTACCACCTGTATCCACAACTGCTGGCTAGCCCTCGCTTCAAAGTAATCTTTGAGCATGTTTACATACAACCCTTGTTCTTTCCTCCTATCCGGAGTACTGATCACATAGTTGACAATTCCATTCGATTTCTTTTTGCACCGTCGGTCCAGCTGAATTGTCCCCTTTACCGCAGAGAACTGACCTACCTAGTGCTAGGCAAGGCCAACACAATCAACTAAGAACCCGAATGAACGTCATCAAAATGAGATCGGACAACGGTGACCGGCTTGACGACGGCTGTACCTTGGATACCAACCAGCCTGACAGTGTGACAAGTTTTACAAAACTCAGCCACATCGTCGACTCAACTCGGCCAATAAAAATTGCTCATGATTTCGATTTGCTTTCTGACGCCTAAATGGCCCCACAGGTAATGTGGCATTCTCAAATTCTCATTGCGATAACAGGGAGGACAACAATTTGAGGACAACAGCTCCATCCTCATCAGCTGGCCTCTAAGGGGAGGTCTCCCTCATCAAAATTCATCTTGATGATCGCACTCATGGACAGTCAACAGCCTCCAGCTCAGAACACGCACCAAATCGTCTGAGACAACCCTTCAATTCCATGTCTGCCCTGCTGTGCTGAACCAAGGAAGACTTACCAACAGCTCACCACTGTAGCCTTGGCGCCTAAACAGCACCCCTCATTGCAATCTTGAAAAAGTCTCGGCCACCAAACACCAAATTCTCCTCACTCAACCAATCCGCATCAGTCTTCGCAGGCCCTACGAGCCTGAGACCTTATTACAAAACACAAGCTGGGAATATTCCCGGCGTAGTCCTCCTGTAACTTCTCAGATTTCAAGAACCTCAACTGTTATCCAAAACCACAACACAATCCGGAAATCCCTGGAACACTGCACTGTTCAGCTTCAGATAGCCTCAACGGTCCTCTGAAACAACTGGCGACGCAACAACTTTGGTCGCCAGCCAAGTCATACCCAGCAAAAATCAACACCCTCCATGGTGTACTCCAGATGACTCCACAAGTAACAGGGCCAAAACTAGTCACACTCAATCCACCCTATACAAGGGAACGGGATCAACTGCCCAAAATGGCTGCTATCCAATGCCTGGCATTCAATGCACTCTTCTGGTGGTAACAGCTTACCACTACCTTCGCACCATAACTCTGCTTGGAACCCGTATCCTAGGATAACCACTGCTTACCTGGCTACCAGATGTAATAGGGGCATCTCCCTGGCGACAAAGCTACGATACTTTTCATCAAACCTGCTTACTCTATCGTCAAAATCGAACGGACGATTTTCAGTTACCTGCTATCACTTAACTGGGACACTTTCCTCGATAGGCACTCTTTTGGATGCAAACCCCAAATTCTTTTTCCTTATTTTGCAATTTCAACACTGGTCTTACATGCCCCTTGTTGTGCAATGAAAACACGTGGAGGAGGTTTTGCTGAACCTGAATTATCAGACTTATTTTTGGTGCGGAGGTGAACACTACCCTAGTATTGCCGCTTTTACTTTGCACATCTTTTGCTGGGCCGGTACTTTTTGTGGCAATCATTCTCGATTTTTACCTCTATAACCAGAGCAATTGAACGATGGTCTTGTTTCATTTGTGAGTTAGCCGTATTCGTCAGCATTTTTGACGCTGCTCTCTTCAAATCGGCTTTATGATCATCTAAGTGGAATCTCACATTGGAAGCACTTCTTTTTGAACTCTTCAACAAATTACCTCTCTGAGGCTATTCAATCTTCCCCACTTTTCATGAACCATACCACCTATCAAACATCAGTTCTTTTTCACCAGCAAACCAATGTGTCTGACCCGGCTTGCGGCCTTTGTATTCTGAATTCTGTCTGTACGCCTCCTACCAATTCGTACCATTCAGTACTGCTTCTTACATTAGGCATATTCACAGACTGCTTCTGCCAGAGAGAGATGAGTCACTGTCTGCGCGTGTTTGCTCGAACAAAACACTTGGAGATAGATCGTCCAAATCCTCGTGGCATTTCACGTATTAAGCACTTTTCAACGAGGACAAATATTTGTCAACTGTATCTCTTCATTGCAGCCAACGTACATTCTTCGCCACGATCAAAGTATGGGACGTTACTCTCATGTGCACGAGTCTGAGACAATTTCAAGCTCACGATTATTCATTCCTATTATTAGTCTTTTCATTTCAATTCTGCTTCTTGTTGTTTTGTTCGTCTTCAATTCTCGTTGTTTTGTTTTTCTTCTCATTTCAAATGTCTGAATCTCATCGTCTCTCTTTCTAATTCCATCTAGCAGTTCCAAGGTGAGTGTCTTGATCTACAGGCGTCTGAGCTTGGTTCCACAATTGAGTTGTGTTTCTAAGCCTCATGGTGACAGTACTACCAGTTCTCTCCTTCTTCTACCCTGTGTTAATTCAACATTGCCAAGTGTTGGCTGCATAGCATCAAATTACACTTTTTCAATCTTTCCACATCTGTGTAGGGAAAATCTGTCCTCTCAGCAAAGGACTTAGCCATCAACGTACTCATATGATTGATACAATAAACAGCAACCAATCAAAATATGTGAGAGCTTGTCTGTAGTATTTCTAGATATTCTAAATCAATCGATTTATGAAATCAAAATTTCACTGAATTTGTAAACAATGTTGGCTTGTTTTGAATGTCCAATTCGCCGTGCACAAGCCCCCAAATTTGTTACGATCCAATCACAACCGAAAAGATGAACAAAATGATACCAATAGATTGATTTAACAAATATTATTATATGGGGTTTTCCCCTTTTCTCAAAAAATACAATAAACTTTTCCCAATGATTACAAATGAATATTACTTACAAGCTTAAGGACTTATTGTAGTGATATGGATCCGCGGCCTCCAGCTTGACCCAGAGTAGTAAGCCCGTTCAGTATTCCACAATTATATCCGTATTGTATCCGTCGATGTGTACGGACTGTAATAGCAGATTTTCGGGTATCAAGTCCAAACAGATGATCCAAGATGTTCCCAATTAGTAGACGTGTCATAGCCCTAGTTGGATGAGTATGAATCCAATGCAAAGTAGCAGGAAACACGCGTGTTGAGCAATCACACACAGTCCAATTGCAAGCCAAGATGATGTAAGTATTCCAAATTAATCACAGGCTATCTCACGTAATAACAGGCAGGGTCACACAAAAACTCTCCCTATTTAACTCACAGTTGTGATCGTGCAAGGTCACAATAACTCTCAATGCAGGTTACTATAAAGATGTGACAGTGAGCTAGAGATGACAGAAACTCTGAACTCTGTCCAAAAACAAACGATATTTATATCAACCTCTTAGTCTAGAATCATCTATTCTTCTTGTAAATATGGACAAAAAAACAAACACAAGGACGTTCTGATCTACTATTATCTAAACTATTCATTCTAAACATGGCCTAAAAAGGTCACGAACTCACACAATAGGGTCGCAGGAGAAATGCACTCCTAATATGCTATTGCTGACAACCTGGGATACATTTTTTCTAGTAAATTACATTTAGCCAGAAATGCCACAACTGTCTAAGACAAGATAAAAGTATTTCAATGTTGATTTCACAGCACATAAACTGATCTAATTATGGCTAGAGTGCAAGTACTATAGCTGTAATAATAATCACAAATTTATACAATAGATGATCATTTTCAACTGTAATTTCACGGCTTCCTTTGTTATCACTTGATCCAGACACTAGTGCATGGCATAATGTAGCTCATTTTCTAAAAGGAATAATGTTACAATGCCTTTAACTACACAACATAGCTAACACTATTCAAGCAGGGCGATCGACTCTCACTTTCTCTTATTGTCCAATTATTGCGCCGATGACGACGTTTGATATACCGATCCAATCATTCGAACAGATGTGCGATGCCCATGGCCGTGCCAATTGTAGCTGGGAACACCAGTGGAATGGATCCCACAAGCTCTTGCCTAAAGATAAAGTAGTCAAGAATAAAACCAAATAAAATCCACTATGTAAATTCTGCAGTTCAGTAAGCCCAGTCTTAGTATACGGGGAGCGTCATGGCTTGTGGAAAGACTTTGGTTTCTCGACTAAGCTCCGCTGTTTGATCACGCCGGGCCATGGCGGTCGTGCCCTTGGGGTAAGGAATTTTACCCATTACCTCGTCCTCGGATAGGATGTTATGCGAGGTCCTGTGTTGAGACGAAACACCTCAGCATTTAAGACACGCACTTCATCAAAGAAAAGGTGACTGAACCCTGGTGTGGTGGTACATATTCATAACATACTAACGGACTGGATGCCGGGGTAACGGTGATTAATTGAAGTTCGCTTTCTAGTAATCTGTCATCCGAAATGATGACAAGCAAATAATAATAATATAGTTTTGGCTGATCTACAACTTTTTCTGCAATCTTTCACAAAGTATTCAAATTGTCACCCCAGTTACGAAACACAACATCACCCATACTAAATTGTTTATAGGACACATTGTGTATGTTAATCTATAGGAGTTACTCTAGCAGTTATGTACATTACCTATGGGAATTCAGGTCCCCCTCGCGACATTACATTGTGCAATAATGAGACGTTCAGAGACAATTTTCAGGCTCTGATAGTCATATAGGTTATCTAAAAAATAATTGAAAAAAATCATGTTTTCCAATTTACCACAAACTATACTTGGGCTTTAAACATGCCAGGCCAGGGATTATACCTCTCTGTGTTCGTTCAGTCTATATTTGATGCACATCCTACTTGGCATGCAAGTCCAATGACACTTAACCTGTTGACCGTCAACGGTACGGTAAACAAGTGAGAATGCAAATGCTCCATGCTCTAATAACGCCACATCAGAGCAGTCCCAAGTTGTACCTTATCTTCTACACGCCACATTTTCGCAAAGTTATTTGACCTTTGACAACTCTTGGTACCAAATAATTCTTCATCAACTTATTATTATTATGATCACCACATTTATTATTATTATTGTTTGTGATCATTAGAGTACTGGTGACTAGCACAGCAAATTAAATCACTTCACCCATAAGCATTACCCATGTTCAAGTGTGCATCGTTGGTATTACGCAACACTGGGTTTCCAAATCCTCTCTTTTCCATAGCATGGGCTCTGTAAAGATTATTCAGGATTTGCAAGTCTATCACTTCTTTCATATCAATACCAAACGGTAGTTTAGTACTTACAAATGGTGTGTGAAAATTTGAGAATCCAACCATCACAAATTTGTGTTTATGAGGGAAACACTAATAACGATATGCTACCAGAATATTCTTCTTTCCGCGAGTTTTACATTGCTCAAATGCGATCACGGTTCGCGTGGGATATGACCAGCGCGGCCACACTGGGTCATTCGTTAACAGCTAATTCAGCGAACTGCGGAACTATGAACGGCCCATGCACGTTAATTGCCACTGTGTAAATTTGAAGTTGAATGTCCAGATTTATCACCAAACTACGCTATTCACCCAACAGCTTCTTGACAGGTGACTTAATATATTATCTTCACTATTAGCAAAAGTTTGAGCTGATTCGATTCATTTTGCCATTTTCTGGCGGGGTGCAAATTGGTGTGGTACTGTCTAACTGCCCTTGATGGTGTTCTTTCTCATCACGGACCTCTGGCGTTACATGTTATCCAAGAGGGGTGGTAAGGTACAGCGCTATGACTATGATTGAACAGGATCTCTACATCAGGATGCCAAGGTCTATCCACTAAACCACAAGCCTGCCCAGTTCATCTTACCCTCATGGGGCTTGCTGGGCCAAAGTAAAGCCCAAGTTTTTGTGTTGCGGAGTTTCCGCAGAAATCACAAAAACTTGAGGGTTTTTTTTAAGCCGGAAATAGCATTTGAGCAAAAATGAAAAATCATGCCTACAGATTCCCTCTAAAAGTTATAAAATTAATAATAAATATTTATTGAATAAAACTAAATTAATATATTCCGAATAAGTTAACGAAATCATGCATTACCTGTAAATATTTCCCAAAGCCTGAATCCAAACACGCTCTTGGCCTCGTAAACTTGACATATTGTATTTTTCTAACAAATTCACGGCGGATAATGCGAAAGTTCAACCGGGGAAAAACGGAACTTTGACATTTGTAAAATGGAAAACTCGAGCTCTAGTATAGTATGATCAAATCTGATGCACGTGCGTCTCCAGATAGAGGCTTAGGTGTACAGAGGACAGCGACCAAAAAACATAATGCCTTAAGGCACAGATCAGGATAAGATAATACCGCTGCACAATGAGTATGTAAGCCTAGCCATAGGGGTCGACTATAGTGGATAACGTAGCAAATGCTAGAGACCAAGACGGGTATCGTTGCTTACTGCACAGGTACATCTAAATCCCGGATTTCCAACACAATCTGTAGTGAGAATAAAAAAATGTAGAAGCAGAAAGACAAGATTTTCATTGTATTGTACATTTTGAACTTAAGAAATTGCTTACAGTGAGATTAACATCTTTTTGTAAAAATTGAAGAGAAGGAGGCAAAGACAGTTCCTACGTCTGGGTCAAGATTTTGATATTCTTTTTTAAACTTAATGACTTTTATACCAAAATGAACCATTACTGGTATAATGAATGAATACTATTACACATTATTCAGCACAAATTAGTAATAGGACCCTATAGAAATAGCATACTGCTACTAGGGCGATGGCCCTTGAGTGGCCAGTTGGCTAATTGAGCTGTGCCGCCACCTTGATCCAAAATAGATATCTCAAGAACATTCAAGGCATACCCCCCCCCCCTACAAACCGTTACCATTCGAAGCTTAACTTCAGGGAATCTAAAACTAAACAAATTTTATATTATTTTCTGATGCAATGTGAAAACAAAAAGTGTAATAACTCCTTTTGTAAGATGATCCAACAAGAGCCCCGACACGACACTCACGCAGGGTCTCACAAAACTATCATGTGGTGGCTAGGCAACATCTAGGCACTAATGGACGCCCACATGGACCAATTGAAAACTTGCATTCTTGCATTATAGTTAATATTGCCAAGTTAAGTTAATTCAACATCCAATTTTTATAAAAACAAGGCATGAGTCACAACTGTGTCTCGCCCTAGAACTACAGTATTACATTTGCCTATTGACCTTTGCCTTCTTTTGTGACCGTTGACACCCAAATAACTTGAGGTCCCGTTAGCGACTACCGTACAAGTTTGTTACAAATTTAATTTGTTAGAAGGTTACCTAGTTCTTGGCCCGTTATGGCGCCCTGCCCTGGCGCCCCCATGGGGCGCCCGGGACCATTTTCAGGAACCTCGATCTCCTCCCATATTCTCACAAGTTTGAACTCAATCCATTCAGTGCTTAAAGAAATGATTAAATGGTAATTATTCCAGTAGGGCCATGTTTGGCCCGCCTCAGGCGACAAACAAGCCCCCTTGGCATTGTCAGGTATGTAACAAAATAGGGGCAGGCTAATTGCTTCCAATTTTTACACCGGAACAGCCCCCAAATTGAAGCATGCCTTCTAAAATTTACAAAAAGCTAGTTACTGTTTAATACTAGTCCAAGCTTTCACCTGCAATGTACAGACACACGTTACAACAAAATCTAATTTTTTGCCCAGTTTGCCGTAAATTCACAAAGTTTTCCTTTATGGGGAAAATATGGAAATCCAGGAAATTCTGGGAAACTGGCTTCACTGTTTAACACACTTCTGCCACACGTACAATTACTCATGCAATAGCTTACTTACTCCTCCAAGAACCGGGCAACAGAGAGACGCAGCGAAACAGCACCAGCAAGTATGATGGGACAGGCGACTCCTCGGTGTTGTACTTGTCTTCTATAAAATTTCTGGAGCCAATCAGATATAAATGACAATCGAGAGTAATATTCATACGACACTGTGATTGATTTATTTAGCATGCCAAGACCTAGAGACTGAATTGTTACAAAAGACTTTTCTTATAGAGGTACTCAATAGTACAATTACCTCCCCCCTGATTTTAACCTCCGTTGTCATAATTCGTTCGTTATAAAATAAATCCTTGTATTCCAAATTTTCCCGATGAACCTTGAAGTTATCGATCTCGTAACTTTATAAAATATGTTTACTCCTGTCAGTCTGTTAACTTGTTTTATTTCTTTGATTAACTAGTATTTGTATAACCTACGTGTTATCCGGAATGGTACCCCATGGTGGAACAGCCAATTCTTTATATACACGAGTGAATGGGTAATTCCTACCCATTTTCGATCACTTTTTCATATGTTTTTTCATGTGTCACTCTGTATCATTGTATGTCTTGTAAATTATTTGTACATGTTTTTAGGAATTGAATTAAGCGGAATAATAATACAATTACAAATATGATTCCAGTAGCATGGAATAATTGGGCTGAAAGACATATTTAGCCTCCTGAATGTAAAACAATAAATGCCCCACAAAAAAACCACAAGCAGATTATATTTTTCAATGCTATCTGTGGATTACATGAATCCATCTCAGATCACACTTAAATGTTGCCCTTCAATCATTCATTTGAGATTTGAAGGCATCGGTATACAATATTTCCGATAAAAGAAATGTGAGTACATGATCGTCCCAGTGCCTACTGTGTCTGTTGATGAAGGTTTAAAATGAAACCCTTATAAAAATTACAGTTCAAAATGATCATCAAGTGCTTTACAAAAAATAATAAATTCATTGAATAAACAAGTAAAATCACAGAACCCATTCCAGTTTCCCTCATCAAACTGGTGTTGCCAATTTCATCGGTCAGAAATAATTAATGTGTCAATATCTATTGTTCATATTACTGTAAGCGTGGAATTTCGCGTGATAATTTTTGCGCATCGAACAGTATTGGTGACATTTGGTGTTGTTATTTCGTGGAGGCCAAATACATATGCCAGCAGAGCGTCACAACACTCCTCGTAGCCAAGCCATGCTACGACAGTACACCACTGTAAATACAAAAGAGAACTAGCAGCAGTTCGACCTGCGCGCAGTCGATGGGTAGCCTCCGAGTCCGCACTCCCATCCAATTGATGTATTTGAAAGCTCAATTACCATGCGTAGCAAGACAATTGATGAATAAGCATAAGCCCATGTGCGTTGACCAGTTAAGTAAATTCAATAAGCAGTTCTCAAATTACTGTACAATGAGCAATCGACATGAGCATTTGACCTTTGACCTCTGACTTTCCAGCTCCCACATCGATCAGTATTGTGGTGCCTTTATTGGATACTCTCCCAAGTTACATCAAATTGGAAAAGTCATACTCAAGTTATCACAGTAAGGACCCATATCAGACCTATTTAACCCTATCAGCCCGCGCTTTTTTGAAAAATGCATAGCCCGGGGGGGGTGGCTAATTGCCCCCCTTTGCAGATCTCGCCACGGATCCGCGATCGCCGCGAAATTTGCTGACGCGCATAGAAGCGGACTTAATCTCCAGACTGTATAGTAGATTTGGTGGAACGTAATTCTTTCAATTTTAAGTAATTAATATGCATATTAATGTATAAATCAATTTGGCCTAAACTCCCTTAAACAGCTCACAACAATGCTAATTTTGTTATATATTCTTTTGACATTTTCTAACAATTATCTGTCAAACAAATGCGAATCAGGAATTAAATTTCTTATGTTATTTTATTATTTCATGAATTCTTATGTATTCTTTGTTTTTTCACTTTTGTTATTTTATTGTTTTTTTCGATGAAATTTTCGGAGACACTTTCTTGCCAATCCAAACAGCTAAAACTTACGTATTTCAGATCAGTAAAGTAAAAAATAAATCATACAGGTTATGATTTGGGCCTGATGAAAACACAGTTTGCATTAAAGTAACAGTCACGATTTTCATGTTTATTGAGCGGATTTTTGGTTATGACATGCATATACGAAAAGTTCGCGTACTCCGGAACCGTACGGCGGACGTCGGCGAATTTGCCGTCCAAAGAGATGCGCAACACTTAGAAGTAAAAAGTCAGCGAGCGAGTGGTAAAATTTCGCGCGGGGAATGGTCGGAACTGTTGCTCGAGGGGGGGGGGGCTATTTAGCCCCCCCGCCCCGCCCCCGAGCCGATTAGGTTAGGCCCAGTACCTATTGACCTTTACCTTTCAGTCCAAAATCTAATCAGGTCATTGGTGCCTCATAAATACATACTTTCACCCAAGTGTACGATGACAATCCACCAGCACGCTTCTCAAGCGTTCGCGGGTAACGGCCTAATCAGACATATTTTAGCCGGTAACTTGACCTGTCGACCTTTCGCCCAAATCTAATCAGTTCATGGGTGCCTACATATACATACTTCACCACGTTACATCACAATCCGACAGCCGCTCGTTCAATGTTTTCGGCAAGTAACAGCCCAAATCAGACATATTTAGCACCGTGACCTTTGACCTTTTACTTTGAACTCCAAAATCTAATCAGTCATGGGCACTCATATACATACTTCCACTCAGGTTACATGACATCCGACCAGCCGCCTCTCAAAGCGGTATCGCGGTAACGAGCCGAATCAGACATATTTTAGGCCCGGTGACCTTGTGACCTCTTGACCTTTCAGCTCAAAATCTACTCTAGTTCATTGTGCCTCATAATACATACTTTACCAAGTTACATGACTAATGCCGACCAGCGCTCTCAAGTTACGCGTAACGACGTCGAAATCAGACATATTGTCAGGTGCCGGTGAGCCTTCGACCTGACTTTGGAACTCCGATCTAATCAAGGGTCATTGGGCCTCATAATGACATACTTTACCACTTACATTGACGATTTCAAGCGAGCTGTTTACTATCGGTAACGAGCCGCAAATCAGCTATTTAGGCCGGTGCTTTGACCTGGTGACCTTTCGCCTGCCAATCGAATCAGTTCATTGGTGCCGCATAATATCATACTTCACCCAAGACATGAATCCGACAGGCGCTCTCAGTCTTACCGAAGGCGACGAACCCAATCAGACTATTTTAAGGCGGCGTGTGCCTTTGGCCTGGTACCTTCAGCTCAAGAAATCTAATCAGTTCGTTGTGCTCATGAGTACATACTTTGTCTTAGTTAGCATCAAATCCGATCGGGGGTTTCAATTATCGCGGGGGTAACGAGATCGGTACGCGGCGGAGGAACAGACGACGCGGGGACGACACCCGAACACAGTGCCTCCGCAACGTCGTGCGGAGGCCATAAAAAGTAGAAATGCCAAAAATAAAATATAGCTTGGCGCATAATATCGTGTGTTTTATTTCGCCGCTATCATCGGCTCCTTATGTGCGCGCAATGCGGGAAAATTTCCCACCGCGAAATATTCCACAGTTACCAGTACCAGTGACAGCAAACTATCTGTATTTTTGTGTCTAGGGTTTTAATTGTCCACTGCACATACATGATATGTGTCAGATATCAAGTTTGACAATTTTTTAAACGCCGTCTTCCACATTGTTATAAAGTTGTTCTTATGGAATTTTGCTCTGCAAAGTGTGTCTAATGGATTTTTGCCTCTGATAGCAGGGGTGGCTGTATTTACTTCACTCTTGTAGCACTATGCTCCATGGAGCCCTTCACCAAATGGTGAACATTTTAAAAGATATTTCAAATGATATTTTCATTTTACTCATCCAAATACAAAGATTTAATCACATAAAATTTTCCATTTCTAGGCCTGAGTCCTTACAATTTTTTGTTTGAAACTTTTTAACTGTTCCTCAAAATGTTTAAAATGAATTACAATAATTAAGAGTTCAAACAGATTGCAAAATTGCAAAACGTTTTGCCTTTTAACGTTTGTGTGAATGTCATGTATAAACGTTTTGAATCAGGCCTAATTTTTACAGTGCTCCGGTGATGTTGTTTTACTCACCTAGCATCAGCCACAAAAGGGAAG
This sequence comes from Eucidaris tribuloides, assembly GCA_001188425.1. Classification (NCBI taxonomy): domain Eukaryota; kingdom Metazoa; phylum Echinodermata; class Echinoidea; order Cidaroida; family Cidaridae; genus Eucidaris; species Eucidaris tribuloides. The sequence continues at coordinate 19,303 of JZLH01S0598601.1, forward strand.
ACACCGTTGTAGAAG
>JZLH01S0598601.1:19342-33687 GCA_001188425.1 Eucidaris tribuloides
TCCAAGAATTTTCTCTTTCGGCTGAGTAAATTCAGATAGCGTTTTGGAGGCTACCTGTAAAAATTTTCAAAATCCCTTCCCCCCCCCTCGCCCCCCCGAGATTTTCACCTATTAATTAAAAAAAAAACCAAGGACATTCAGATCTGTATTGGTTGAATGACCAATTGTGCATAAAGCTTTCAAATAAAAAAAAATGCCAAATTTAACTGCGCTTTAATTATACAGAGTCAGCATGGGTAAGCCTCATCATCTTCTTACTACCGCTCTTACTTCCACTCCAAGCTGAGTGTAATAGTTGGTATATATTATCAACTCATTTTGGTTTGAGCATTTTCAAGTGTCCAAGCATGTCAGTAAACATTGTACGATCAAATTCACATACCGAAAAGCATGAAACAAAATGATTACATAGTTGGCATTTAACAAATATTTTTATATGGGTATCCCCTTTTTCTCAAAAAAATACAAATAAACTTTCACAATGATCGTACCAAATAAATATTAACTTACATGCTTAAGATATTGTAGTCGACATGAATCCGCGGCTCCAGTTGATGCCCAAGTAAGTAATCCCCTTCAGTATTCCAAAATTGATGATCGCGATATTGATCGCGATGGTAGGCTGAATAGCAGATTATTTCGGTAATCTCAAGTCAAACAGATGATCCAAAGATGGATCCCAATTAGTAGAAGTCCCAATGGTAGGAGTATGAACCCAATGCAAAGTGCTAGCAGGAAATCGGCTGTGGCATATTCACACCAGTCCCAATTGCAGCCAAGATGATGTAGTATTCCAAATTAATCACCAGGCTTTCAGGTAATAACAGGCGGTCCACACCAAAACTTCCTTTACTCCACAGGTGGGTATTCGTGCCAAGGTCACAATAAACTCTAAATGCAGGTTACTATTAACACATGCTGACTTGAGCTAAGATGACAGAACTCACTCGTCCAAACAACTATATTATATCAAAACCCTCTTAGTCTAGAATCATCTATTCATTCTTGTAAATATGACAATAACAAACACAATGACCTGTTCTAGATCACATTATCTAAAAATATTCCATTCATAAACATGGCGACTAAAAAGGTCACTGACTCCACTAATACTCGCAGGAAATTGCCTCCTTTATTAGCTAATTAAGCTACACGTGGGGAGTTACATTTTCTATGTAAATTACATTTAGCCCAGGAAATTCCACAACTGCTCTAGACATAAAAGTATTTCAATGTGATTTCACCAGCACATAAAACTGCAATCTAATTATGGCTAGAGTAGCAAGTACATAGCATGTATAAATATCCAAATTTATTAACACTTTCCCATGGAAAAAGAAATTTTGCCGTAGCAATTTTTCTTTTCAGATTTTCAAAACATATGCAATACATAGCAATTAATTTGACATCAGCATATACTACAAGATTAGCTTACATGCTATATCAATTACAAATGTTCACCTTACTGCATCCGTAACAATTATACTTTCATTTTTTTTTTTTTGACCACTCCTTTATATGTCATAACTGTATTTGGCTGTATAACAACTCAATTAATTTAACCTGACAATTGTCTTTAGTTGCCAAGACGCACGATGTCTATTGCCACAAAGAAACTTGATAAACAGGATCATAACAATATTATCACTGCTTAAAATATTGTTACTCAAACCTGAATATTTTTCATGACTTTCATTACTTATTCAATCATTTTGATGACACTTTTTTTTTTTAAACAATAATTCTAATCAATAAACAAACTGTCTTGATACCTATACTCAATCAGCAAGGCATTTACTTGCACTTGGATTTTCACATAAAATTAAAATACTAGCAAATCTTCTTGCTAAAATCCTTTTGGAATATGCAATTCATTTCACCATAATGATCATACAGTATTTACCCCCGATTCACATTTTTTGTGACTTAATTCAATTTGTTTCACTGGTTTTTCCACATGTGTACCTTTTGTCATGACGAACTGAGTCACAGTGCCACAGTTTCAACTGATCAGGGGAGATCTGGACTTGTTTCAAGGAAGCGTATTATTCCCCTTTTTTGTTTGTCAGATACACTTCACATACATCTTTGAATACTTCCCCAAATTATGACAACAAACTGGTACATCGTGCTCATTTTCATGGGTCACTCAACATTCTTGTGCTTTCCAACCACTTTACTTGACACATCTCGTTGTCAGGACGTTACTTACATCTGACATGGAGGTGTTAGACACCTGACACTAGGTGGCTCAACTCACTTTCACTATCCGATTCAACATGTCAAACACTGATTCTACTTACGTCAACTCCTCCTCATCATTTACCACCTGTATCCACAACTGCTGGCTAGCCCTCGCTTCAAAGTAATCTTTGAGCATGTTTACATACAACCCTTGTTCTTTCCTCCTATCCGGAGTACTGATCACATAGTTGACAATTCCATTCGATTTCTTTTTGCACCGTCGGTCCAGCTGAATTGTCCCCTTTACCGCAGAGAACTGACCTACCTAGTGCTAGGCAAGGCCAACACAATCAACTAAGAACCCGAATGAACGTCATCAAAATGAGATCGGACAACGGTGACCGGCTTGACGACGGCTGTACCTTGGATACCAACCAGCCTGACAGTGTGACAAGTTTTACAAAACTCAGCCACATCGTCGACTCAACTCGGCCAATAAAAATTGCTCATGATTTCGATTTGCTTTCTGACGCCTAAATGGCCCCACAGGTAATGTGGCATTCTCAAATTCTCATTGCGATAACAGGGAGGACAACAATTTGAGGACAACAGCTCCATCCTCATCAGCTGGCCTCTAAGGGGAGGTCTCCCTCATCAAAATTCATCTTGATGATCGCACTCATGGACAGTCAACAGCCTCCAGCTCAGAACACGCACCAAATCGTCTGAGACAACCCTTCAATTCCATGTCTGCCCTGCTGTGCTGAACCAAGGAAGACTTACCAACAGCTCACCACTGTAGCCTTGGCGCCTAAACAGCACCCCTCATTGCAATCTTGAAAAAGTCTCGGCCACCAAACACCAAATTCTCCTCACTCAACCAATCCGCATCAGTCTTCGCAGGCCCTACGAGCCTGAGACCTTATTACAAAACACAAGCTGGGAATATTCCCGGCGTAGTCCTCCTGTAACTTCTCAGATTTCAAGAACCTCAACTGTTATCCAAAACCACAACACAATCCGGAAATCCCTGGAACACTGCACTGTTCAGCTTCAGATAGCCTCAACGGTCCTCTGAAACAACTGGCGACGCAACAACTTTGGTCGCCAGCCAAGTCATACCCAGCAAAAATCAACACCCTCCATGGTGTACTCCAGATGACTCCACAAGTAACAGGGCCAAAACTAGTCACACTCAATCCACCCTATACAAGGGAACGGGATCAACTGCCCAAAATGGCTGCTATCCAATGCCTGGCATTCAATGCACTCTTCTGGTGGTAACAGCTTACCACTACCTTCGCACCATAACTCTGCTTGGAACCCGTATCCTAGGATAACCACTGCTTACCTGGCTACCAGATGTAATAGGGGCATCTCCCTGGCGACAAAGCTACGATACTTTTCATCAAACCTGCTTACTCTATCGTCAAAATCGAACGGACGATTTTCAGTTACCTGCTATCACTTAACTGGGACACTTTCCTCGATAGGCACTCTTTTGGATGCAAACCCCAAATTCTTTTTCCTTATTTTGCAATTTCAACACTGGTCTTACATGCCCCTTGTTGTGCAATGAAAACACGTGGAGGAGGTTTTGCTGAACCTGAATTATCAGACTTATTTTTGGTGCGGAGGTGAACACTACCCTAGTATTGCCGCTTTTACTTTGCACATCTTTTGCTGGGCCGGTACTTTTTGTGGCAATCATTCTCGATTTTTACCTCTATAACCAGAGCAATTGAACGATGGTCTTGTTTCATTTGTGAGTTAGCCGTATTCGTCAGCATTTTTGACGCTGCTCTCTTCAAATCGGCTTTATGATCATCTAAGTGGAATCTCACATTGGAAGCACTTCTTTTTGAACTCTTCAACAAATTACCTCTCTGAGGCTATTCAATCTTCCCCACTTTTCATGAACCATACCACCTATCAAACATCAGTTCTTTTTCACCAGCAAACCAATGTGTCTGACCCGGCTTGCGGCCTTTGTATTCTGAATTCTGTCTGTACGCCTCCTACCAATTCGTACCATTCAGTACTGCTTCTTACATTAGGCATATTCACAGACTGCTTCTGCCAGAGAGAGATGAGTCACTGTCTGCGCGTGTTTGCTCGAACAAAACACTTGGAGATAGATCGTCCAAATCCTCGTGGCATTTCACGTATTAAGCACTTTTCAACGAGGACAAATATTTGTCAACTGTATCTCTTCATTGCAGCCAACGTACATTCTTCGCCACGATCAAAGTATGGGACGTTACTCTCATGTGCACGAGTCTGAGACAATTTCAAGCTCACGATTATTCATTCCTATTATTAGTCTTTTCATTTCAATTCTGCTTCTTGTTGTTTTGTTCGTCTTCAATTCTCGTTGTTTTGTTTTTCTTCTCATTTCAAATGTCTGAATCTCATCGTCTCTCTTTCTAATTCCATCTAGCAGTTCCAAGGTGAGTGTCTTGATCTACAGGCGTCTGAGCTTGGTTCCACAATTGAGTTGTGTTTCTAAGCCTCATGGTGACAGTACTACCAGTTCTCTCCTTCTTCTACCCTGTGTTAATTCAACATTGCCAAGTGTTGGCTGCATAGCATCAAATTACACTTTTTCAATCTTTCCACATCTGTGTAGGGAAAATCTGTCCTCTCAGCAAAGGACTTAGCCATCAACGTACTCATATGATTGATACAATAAACAGCAACCAATCAAAATATGTGAGAGCTTGTCTGTAGTATTTCTAGATATTCTAAATCAATCGATTTATGAAATCAAAATTTCACTGAATTTGTAAACAATGTTGGCTTGTTTTGAATGTCCAATTCGCCGTGCACAAGCCCCCAAATTTGTTACGATCCAATCACAACCGAAAAGATGAACAAAATGATACCAATAGATTGATTTAACAAATATTATTATATGGGGTTTTCCCCTTTTCTCAAAAAATACAATAAACTTTTCCCAATGATTACAAATGAATATTACTTACAAGCTTAAGGACTTATTGTAGTGATATGGATCCGCGGCCTCCAGCTTGACCCAGAGTAGTAAGCCCGTTCAGTATTCCACAATTATATCCGTATTGTATCCGTCGATGTGTACGGACTGTAATAGCAGATTTTCGGGTATCAAGTCCAAACAGATGATCCAAGATGTTCCCAATTAGTAGACGTGTCATAGCCCTAGTTGGATGAGTATGAATCCAATGCAAAGTAGCAGGAAACACGCGTGTTGAGCAATCACACACAGTCCAATTGCAAGCCAAGATGATGTAAGTATTCCAAATTAATCACAGGCTATCTCACGTAATAACAGGCAGGGTCACACAAAAACTCTCCCTATTTAACTCACAGTTGTGATCGTGCAAGGTCACAATAACTCTCAATGCAGGTTACTATAAAGATGTGACAGTGAGCTAGAGATGACAGAAACTCTGAACTCTGTCCAAAAACAAACGATATTTATATCAACCTCTTAGTCTAGAATCATCTATTCTTCTTGTAAATATGGACAAAAAAACAAACACAAGGACGTTCTGATCTACTATTATCTAAACTATTCATTCTAAACATGGCCTAAAAAGGTCACGAACTCACACAATAGGGTCGCAGGAGAAATGCACTCCTAATATGCTATTGCTGACAACCTGGGATACATTTTTTCTAGTAAATTACATTTAGCCAGAAATGCCACAACTGTCTAAGACAAGATAAAAGTATTTCAATGTTGATTTCACAGCACATAAACTGATCTAATTATGGCTAGAGTGCAAGTACTATAGCTGTAATAATAATCACAAATTTATACAATAGATGATCATTTTCAACTGTAATTTCACGGCTTCCTTTGTTATCACTTGATCCAGACACTAGTGCATGGCATAATGTAGCTCATTTTCTAAAAGGAATAATGTTACAATGCCTTTAACTACACAACATAGCTAACACTATTCAAGCAGGGCGATCGACTCTCACTTTCTCTTATTGTCCAATTATTGCGCCGATGACGACGTTTGATATACCGATCCAATCATTCGAACAGATGTGCGATGCCCATGGCCGTGCCAATTGTAGCTGGGAACACCAGTGGAATGGATCCCACAAGCTCTTGCCTAAAGATAAAGTAGTCAAGAATAAAACCAAATAAAATCCACTATGTAAATTCTGCAGTTCAGTAAGCCCAGTCTTAGTATACGGGGAGCGTCATGGCTTGTGGAAAGACTTTGGTTTCTCGACTAAGCTCCGCTGTTTGATCACGCCGGGCCATGGCGGTCGTGCCCTTGGGGTAAGGAATTTTACCCATTACCTCGTCCTCGGATAGGATGTTATGCGAGGTCCTGTGTTGAGACGAAACACCTCAGCATTTAAGACACGCACTTCATCAAAGAAAAGGTGACTGAACCCTGGTGTGGTGGTACATATTCATAACATACTAACGGACTGGATGCCGGGGTAACGGTGATTAATTGAAGTTCGCTTTCTAGTAATCTGTCATCCGAAATGATGACAAGCAAATAATAATAATATAGTTTTGGCTGATCTACAACTTTTTCTGCAATCTTTCACAAAGTATTCAAATTGTCACCCCAGTTACGAAACACAACATCACCCATACTAAATTGTTTATAGGACACATTGTGTATGTTAATCTATAGGAGTTACTCTAGCAGTTATGTACATTACCTATGGGAATTCAGGTCCCCCTCGCGACATTACATTGTGCAATAATGAGACGTTCAGAGACAATTTTCAGGCTCTGATAGTCATATAGGTTATCTAAAAAATAATTGAAAAAAATCATGTTTTCCAATTTACCACAAACTATACTTGGGCTTTAAACATGCCAGGCCAGGGATTATACCTCTCTGTGTTCGTTCAGTCTATATTTGATGCACATCCTACTTGGCATGCAAGTCCAATGACACTTAACCTGTTGACCGTCAACGGTACGGTAAACAAGTGAGAATGCAAATGCTCCATGCTCTAATAACGCCACATCAGAGCAGTCCCAAGTTGTACCTTATCTTCTACACGCCACATTTTCGCAAAGTTATTTGACCTTTGACAACTCTTGGTACCAAATAATTCTTCATCAACTTATTATTATTATGATCACCACATTTATTATTATTATTGTTTGTGATCATTAGAGTACTGGTGACTAGCACAGCAAATTAAATCACTTCACCCATAAGCATTACCCATGTTCAAGTGTGCATCGTTGGTATTACGCAACACTGGGTTTCCAAATCCTCTCTTTTCCATAGCATGGGCTCTGTAAAGATTATTCAGGATTTGCAAGTCTATCACTTCTTTCATATCAATACCAAACGGTAGTTTAGTACTTACAAATGGTGTGTGAAAATTTGAGAATCCAACCATCACAAATTTGTGTTTATGAGGGAAACACTAATAACGATATGCTACCAGAATATTCTTCTTTCCGCGAGTTTTACATTGCTCAAATGCGATCACGGTTCGCGTGGGATATGACCAGCGCGGCCACACTGGGTCATTCGTTAACAGCTAATTCAGCGAACTGCGGAACTATGAACGGCCCATGCACGTTAATTGCCACTGTGTAAATTTGAAGTTGAATGTCCAGATTTATCACCAAACTACGCTATTCACCCAACAGCTTCTTGACAGGTGACTTAATATATTATCTTCACTATTAGCAAAAGTTTGAGCTGATTCGATTCATTTTGCCATTTTCTGGCGGGGTGCAAATTGGTGTGGTACTGTCTAACTGCCCTTGATGGTGTTCTTTCTCATCACGGACCTCTGGCGTTACATGTTATCCAAGAGGGGTGGTAAGGTACAGCGCTATGACTATGATTGAACAGGATCTCTACATCAGGATGCCAAGGTCTATCCACTAAACCACAAGCCTGCCCAGTTCATCTTACCCTCATGGGGCTTGCTGGGCCAAAGTAAAGCCCAAGTTTTTGTGTTGCGGAGTTTCCGCAGAAATCACAAAAACTTGAGGGTTTTTTTTAAGCCGGAAATAGCATTTGAGCAAAAATGAAAAATCATGCCTACAGATTCCCTCTAAAAGTTATAAAATTAATAATAAATATTTATTGAATAAAACTAAATTAATATATTCCGAATAAGTTAACGAAATCATGCATTACCTGTAAATATTTCCCAAAGCCTGAATCCAAACACGCTCTTGGCCTCGTAAACTTGACATATTGTATTTTTCTAACAAATTCACGGCGGATAATGCGAAAGTTCAACCGGGGAAAAACGGAACTTTGACATTTGTAAAATGGAAAACTCGAGCTCTAGTATAGTATGATCAAATCTGATGCACGTGCGTCTCCAGATAGAGGCTTAGGTGTACAGAGGACAGCGACCAAAAAACATAATGCCTTAAGGCACAGATCAGGATAAGATAATACCGCTGCACAATGAGTATGTAAGCCTAGCCATAGGGGTCGACTATAGTGGATAACGTAGCAAATGCTAGAGACCAAGACGGGTATCGTTGCTTACTGCACAGGTACATCTAAATCCCGGATTTCCAACACAATCTGTAGTGAGAATAAAAAAATGTAGAAGCAGAAAGACAAGATTTTCATTGTATTGTACATTTTGAACTTAAGAAATTGCTTACAGTGAGATTAACATCTTTTTGTAAAAATTGAAGAGAAGGAGGCAAAGACAGTTCCTACGTCTGGGTCAAGATTTTGATATTCTTTTTTAAACTTAATGACTTTTATACCAAAATGAACCATTACTGGTATAATGAATGAATACTATTACACATTATTCAGCACAAATTAGTAATAGGACCCTATAGAAATAGCATACTGCTACTAGGGCGATGGCCCTTGAGTGGCCAGTTGGCTAATTGAGCTGTGCCGCCACCTTGATCCAAAATAGATATCTCAAGAACATTCAAGGCATACCCCCCCCCCCTACAAACCGTTACCATTCGAAGCTTAACTTCAGGGAATCTAAAACTAAACAAATTTTATATTATTTTCTGATGCAATGTGAAAACAAAAAGTGTAATAACTCCTTTTGTAAGATGATCCAACAAGAGCCCCGACACGACACTCACGCAGGGTCTCACAAAACTATCATGTGGTGGCTAGGCAACATCTAGGCACTAATGGACGCCCACATGGACCAATTGAAAACTTGCATTCTTGCATTATAGTTAATATTGCCAAGTTAAGTTAATTCAACATCCAATTTTTATAAAAACAAGGCATGAGTCACAACTGTGTCTCGCCCTAGAACTACAGTATTACATTTGCCTATTGACCTTTGCCTTCTTTTGTGACCGTTGACACCCAAATAACTTGAGGTCCCGTTAGCGACTACCGTACAAGTTTGTTACAAATTTAATTTGTTAGAAGGTTACCTAGTTCTTGGCCCGTTATGGCGCCCTGCCCTGGCGCCCCCATGGGGCGCCCGGGACCATTTTCAGGAACCTCGATCTCCTCCCATATTCTCACAAGTTTGAACTCAATCCATTCAGTGCTTAAAGAAATGATTAAATGGTAATTATTCCAGTAGGGCCATGTTTGGCCCGCCTCAGGCGACAAACAAGCCCCCTTGGCATTGTCAGGTATGTAACAAAATAGGGGCAGGCTAATTGCTTCCAATTTTTACACCGGAACAGCCCCCAAATTGAAGCATGCCTTCTAAAATTTACAAAAAGCTAGTTACTGTTTAATACTAGTCCAAGCTTTCACCTGCAATGTACAGACACACGTTACAACAAAATCTAATTTTTTGCCCAGTTTGCCGTAAATTCACAAAGTTTTCCTTTATGGGGAAAATATGGAAATCCAGGAAATTCTGGGAAACTGGCTTCACTGTTTAACACACTTCTGCCACACGTACAATTACTCATGCAATAGCTTACTTACTCCTCCAAGAACCGGGCAACAGAGAGACGCAGCGAAACAGCACCAGCAAGTATGATGGGACAGGCGACTCCTCGGTGTTGTACTTGTCTTCTATAAAATTTCTGGAGCCAATCAGATATAAATGACAATCGAGAGTAATATTCATACGACACTGTGATTGATTTATTTAGCATGCCAAGACCTAGAGACTGAATTGTTACAAAAGACTTTTCTTATAGAGGTACTCAATAGTACAATTACCTCCCCCCTGATTTTAACCTCCGTTGTCATAATTCGTTCGTTATAAAATAAATCCTTGTATTCCAAATTTTCCCGATGAACCTTGAAGTTATCGATCTCGTAACTTTATAAAATATGTTTACTCCTGTCAGTCTGTTAACTTGTTTTATTTCTTTGATTAACTAGTATTTGTATAACCTACGTGTTATCCGGAATGGTACCCCATGGTGGAACAGCCAATTCTTTATATACACGAGTGAATGGGTAATTCCTACCCATTTTCGATCACTTTTTCATATGTTTTTTCATGTGTCACTCTGTATCATTGTATGTCTTGTAAATTATTTGTACATGTTTTTAGGAATTGAATTAAGCGGAATAATAATACAATTACAAATATGATTCCAGTAGCATGGAATAATTGGGCTGAAAGACATATTTAGCCTCCTGAATGTAAAACAATAAATGCCCCACAAAAAAACCACAAGCAGATTATATTTTTCAATGCTATCTGTGGATTACATGAATCCATCTCAGATCACACTTAAATGTTGCCCTTCAATCATTCATTTGAGATTTGAAGGCATCGGTATACAATATTTCCGATAAAAGAAATGTGAGTACATGATCGTCCCAGTGCCTACTGTGTCTGTTGATGAAGGTTTAAAATGAAACCCTTATAAAAATTACAGTTCAAAATGATCATCAAGTGCTTTACAAAAAATAATAAATTCATTGAATAAACAAGTAAAATCACAGAACCCATTCCAGTTTCCCTCATCAAACTGGTGTTGCCAATTTCATCGGTCAGAAATAATTAATGTGTCAATATCTATTGTTCATATTACTGTAAGCGTGGAATTTCGCGTGATAATTTTTGCGCATCGAACAGTATTGGTGACATTTGGTGTTGTTATTTCGTGGAGGCCAAATACATATGCCAGCAGAGCGTCACAACACTCCTCGTAGCCAAGCCATGCTACGACAGTACACCACTGTAAATACAAAAGAGAACTAGCAGCAGTTCGACCTGCGCGCAGTCGATGGGTAGCCTCCGAGTCCGCACTCCCATCCAATTGATGTATTTGAAAGCTCAATTACCATGCGTAGCAAGACAATTGATGAATAAGCATAAGCCCATGTGCGTTGACCAGTTAAGTAAATTCAATAAGCAGTTCTCAAATTACTGTACAATGAGCAATCGACATGAGCATTTGACCTTTGACCTCTGACTTTCCAGCTCCCACATCGATCAGTATTGTGGTGCCTTTATTGGATACTCTCCCAAGTTACATCAAATTGGAAAAGTCATACTCAAGTTATCACAGTAAGGACCCATATCAGACCTATTTAACCCTATCAGCCCGCGCTTTTTTGAAAAATGCATAGCCCGGGGGGGGTGGCTAATTGCCCCCCTTTGCAGATCTCGCCACGGATCCGCGATCGCCGCGAAATTTGCTGACGCGCATAGAAGCGGACTTAATCTCCAGACTGTATAGTAGATTTGGTGGAACGTAATTCTTTCAATTTTAAGTAATTAATATGCATATTAATGTATAAATCAATTTGGCCTAAACTCCCTTAAACAGCTCACAACAATGCTAATTTTGTTATATATTCTTTTGACATTTTCTAACAATTATCTGTCAAACAAATGCGAATCAGGAATTAAATTTCTTATGTTATTTTATTATTTCATGAATTCTTATGTATTCTTTGTTTTTTCACTTTTGTTATTTTATTGTTTTTTTCGATGAAATTTTCGGAGACACTTTCTTGCCAATCCAAACAGCTAAAACTTACGTATTTCAGATCAGTAAAGTAAAAAATAAATCATACAGGTTATGATTTGGGCCTGATGAAAACACAGTTTGCATTAAAGTAACAGTCACGATTTTCATGTTTATTGAGCGGATTTTTGGTTATGACATGCATATACGAAAAGTTCGCGTACTCCGGAACCGTACGGCGGACGTCGGCGAATTTGCCGTCCAAAGAGATGCGCAACACTTAGAAGTAAAAAGTCAGCGAGCGAGTGGTAAAATTTCGCGCGGGGAATGGTCGGAACTGTTGCTCGAGGGGGGGGGGGCTATTTAGCCCCCCCGCCCCGCCCCCGAGCCGATTAGGTTAGGCCCAGTACCTATTGACCTTTACCTTTCAGTCCAAAATCTAATCAGGTCATTGGTGCCTCATAAATACATACTTTCACCCAAGTGTACGATGACAATCCACCAGCACGCTTCTCAAGCGTTCGCGGGTAACGGCCTAATCAGACATATTTTAGCCGGTAACTTGACCTGTCGACCTTTCGCCCAAATCTAATCAGTTCATGGGTGCCTACATATACATACTTCACCACGTTACATCACAATCCGACAGCCGCTCGTTCAATGTTTTCGGCAAGTAACAGCCCAAATCAGACATATTTAGCACCGTGACCTTTGACCTTTTACTTTGAACTCCAAAATCTAATCAGTCATGGGCACTCATATACATACTTCCACTCAGGTTACATGACATCCGACCAGCCGCCTCTCAAAGCGGTATCGCGGTAACGAGCCGAATCAGACATATTTTAGGCCCGGTGACCTTGTGACCTCTTGACCTTTCAGCTCAAAATCTACTCTAGTTCATTGTGCCTCATAATACATACTTTACCAAGTTACATGACTAATGCCGACCAGCGCTCTCAAGTTACGCGTAACGACGTCGAAATCAGACATATTGTCAGGTGCCGGTGAGCCTTCGACCTGACTTTGGAACTCCGATCTAATCAAGGGTCATTGGGCCTCATAATGACATACTTTACCACTTACATTGACGATTTCAAGCGAGCTGTTTACTATCGGTAACGAGCCGCAAATCAGCTATTTAGGCCGGTGCTTTGACCTGGTGACCTTTCGCCTGCCAATCGAATCAGTTCATTGGTGCCGCATAATATCATACTTCACCCAAGACATGAATCCGACAGGCGCTCTCAGTCTTACCGAAGGCGACGAACCCAATCAGACTATTTTAAGGCGGCGTGTGCCTTTGGCCTGGTACCTTCAGCTCAAGAAATCTAATCAGTTCGTTGTGCTCATGAGTACATACTTTGTCTTAGTTAGCATCAAATCCGATCGGGGGTTTCAATTATCGCGGGGGTAACGAGATCGGTACGCGGCGGAGGAACAGACGACGCGGGGACGACACCCGAACACAGTGCCTCCGCAACGTCGTGCGGAGGCCATAAAAAGTAGAAATGCCAAAAATAAAATATAGCTTGGCGCATAATATCGTGTGTTTTATTTCGCCGCTATCATCGGCTCCTTATGTGCGCGCAATGCGGGAAAATTTCCCACCGCGAAATATTCCACAGTTACCAGTACCAGTGACAGCAAACTATCTGTATTTTTGTGTCTAGGGTTTTAATTGTCCACTGCACATACATGATATGTGTCAGATATCAAGTTTGACAATTTTTTAAACGCCGTCTTCCACATTGTTATAAAGTTGTTCTTATGGAATTTTGCTCTGTAGCAGGTGGAAGTATTTACTTAAACTCTTGTTTTTTTTTTTTTTTTTTAAAGCACTATGCTCCCTGGAGCCCTCACCAATTGTCGTGATCATTAAAAGATATTCAAATGATATTGTTCATTTTACTCATCCAAATACAAGATTTAATCACATAAAATTTTCCATTTCTAAGGCTGAGTCCTTACATTTTTTGTTTGAAACTTTTTAACTGCTTCCTCAAATTTTAAGACAGAATTCCATATAAGAGTTTAAACGGATTGCAAATTGCAAAACGTTTTGCTGTTTACGTTCGTCCGTGAACCCAGGCTATTTTACAGCTGCCAGTGTGTGGTTTCTCCCTGCTCACACAAAAGGGAAGACACCATTGTAGAAGGCAACATGATGGACAGAACGAGCAACCAGTAGGGGAGCTTGAAGCTGAAGACATCTGTCAGCCTCACCTTCTTGGAACTCTCCTTCACTTCCGCTTCCTTTCTCAGATAAAGAAGAAGAAGGAGGAGGAGGAGGAGGAGAAGGAGGAGGAGAGGGAGGAGGAGAAGAAGA